>JAGFPH010002190.1:197225-208139 GCA_018207615.1 Philaenus spumarius
CTCATTTTCGATGATTAAAAAACAATGCTGCTTATATTTCAAGGTAACGCATGTCCTTGACATTTATATAATACTATTAATATAAACTGTAGTATTAAAATCATTGAAATTATTCGTACATAAATAGTTTTTTCTTAAATGAATTATTTATAAAATTCGCAATGAACTTATGAAAAAAAAATTAGGCAGAACAAAATATAACTAAAAACAGGGTGGCGCTAAAACAAGTTACCTGTGAAGATAAACATACCACTATCACTAATAAAATTATGTACGTTAATTTTCACATATTATAGATATAAACTCAATTTACATTAGAACTAATACGACGACTTAACACAATTAAATGACTACGTAATTAACATACATTTGTATCGAGATAGTAAATAGACAATCCAACTGTGGTACCCTATTACATGAAACCTGTTACATTCAAAAGTAGTGGAAATTAGCGATTTAAATGCATGAACGCAGGGAAAATAATAGGGAATATTCTTGTTACGTTCTCACGTGGGGTAGGAAAAAGTGCTTCAAGATTTAGTAGGCAATCCGGCAAACATTTTTATAGTTTATGATGTCGTCGCCAATAAAATATGGCAACATATTGTTGTGTTAGGCAATATAATTATAAATATTATAAATTAGTTTTTACTTTGTTAACGTAAAAACCATTGAGCCATAACTGAAATACGAATTAAAACAATTAATTCTAATTGCTGAGTAAACAGAAATATAAATGTACAGCAGTAATTAATGAGGATCTTATTACATTTTGTTTATACAAATTGAATTTTATAAGTTATGAATTTGTATGTTTGTTGCTGTGTATTTATTATTGCTGTTATTAGATAAAAGTTGATTGTTATAATAATACACAAATTATTAACTCTTAATATTGTTTATAAATATAAAAAAAACAAGTCTGATCGAGAATATGTATTTACAAATTGTTTAAGTAAATATACTAATATACTAAAATACATCTTGACCCATCAAACATGTATTTAATTTAAGTGACACTTATTATTTCGTTGTTTTGTTATTGAAATGTTTAATAACTTTGTTTAACATTTAATAAATGTTTATTATCTTTCGAAACGGCTTTATATTTCAAACTAGTGCTTATAAAGGTTTTCTATAAAAAATTCACTTTTATATTTTTGAAATAATATGATAATGAACACTCGGTTTGACTAAACCATTAGAAATTTGTAAAATGTTTGCAAAAAATACAAAATTTTTATAAAATTTATTAATAATTATAAGCTGTGACAAAATATTGATTTTATTTGTAATTTTCAATTAGTATGTGTATTTGTCGTTTAAAAAAATATTATTCTAGATTTTAATAAGTGTGTAGTATCTGTAACAATGTTTAATTAAACTTGAGAATTACATTTTACTTGATAGACTTCACTGGATTCGAAAAAACTTATTGCTGAAAGATTTGAAGAAACAAAATTTACAAACAAACTTATGAGTTTATCATAAGTGAGTATTAACTCTTTATTTTTAAAGTTCGATAAAGATTTGTCTTTTTTTCTATAAATTCTTCTAACAAAGCTTGGATTTTATGTAAAAATTTTATTTAAAATTGTTTTAACTAAAGATAATTTTCCGTTTTTTACTTTTTATTCAAATTTAAAATATTATTTTTCTAAACTCATCATCAATTATTTACTTTGCTCCTTTTCGTTATTCCTGTTATTTTCTAATATCTATAAAAATGAATCAATGTTATGAACAACAATTTTTGAAAAACCTATTTATCAGTGTTAGCAAATACAATTCAGATTCTAACGGTTTATCCAGGTTTTAAAATGATCATGGTTATTGTGATTTTCTTAAGATAATTCAATTCATACAAAATGAATTATGTTTTTCTTAAATTTATTTATTTTTTTACATGAAGATACAGTTTTTTATTTTATTTTATCTGGGACTGGGAAATATGTTCAGTATTACCTAATTTGTGGACTCAATATAACTAATGAGGTTAATACAGATAAAGAACAGTTAAGGAACAAGGTTTAGGCCCACACATACTGTTTATTGATATATAAAATGATAAATTAATGTTTCTAAACATCTATTAGCTTCATTAATTCATTTCCTATGAAATACAATATTTGAGAGATACACGTTAATATTTTAAAAAGAGTAAATAATATAATAACTCTAAACATTGTTGGTGGAAATAATCATGTTCATTAATATTACTATATGAATTTAATTTAATTTAAATAAATACTGTTCCTATATAAAGCGTGTACGACCTCCTCCTGCCACCAGGCTGAGCACTGAATGTTACATATCGTCGTCTGAACCTTTTAAGGCACGTAAGTTGAAGGTTCTCTGAAAGCGATCTAGAGAACATGTATAAACAATGTTCTCTTGATGTACAAAAGGACAAAATTAAACATTGTACGCTCAACAATATTCACAAGTCAAATTTATTCCTTAGAATACAAAAATTTTAGATCTATTACTTTCAAAATATCAAAAAAGTTTGCAAATCATTTGTGAGGTTTATAAATTTTAGTTACTATCAATACAAAATCAAGACGTTACTGATTTTTCCATCACAACAGTAAAATGTAGATAGCTTTTTTTATTTATTTATTATCATCATTATTTTTGTTATTTGTTCCAATGGACATGGCATGATTTATTACGTATATAATATTTTTTACAAATAAAATGTACGAAAAATAAAACGTACATATACACAAAGTCACACATAAATGTACATACAAATTTGATAAAATTTCCAGCTAATTAATGTAGTTTAAAATAAATAAGCCCTTCCGACACCTGAAGGCTACGTTCAGGTACCTCTGGAAAGATATTCTTCCACAAGTAGAACGCATTTTCTATTAGGTAGCAAATAAGAGAACTCTTGAAACTATGGATGGAAACTATTATTTTTATATTTTCTTTAAGTGTTTTTAACAACTTTATATCAGAATAATAAATTCCGCGTTCACAAAATTTAAATATGTGAACATGATATTGAAAAGTATTTGTCAGATAGGGTAATGTGTTGGTGATGATTCATTTCAAATATATTATTATGGCTCTTAAAGAAAATTAAAGTCCCCCAAAAATACAAATACAAGGGAACTTAAAATATGAGTTTTGTTTTTATTATTTATTATTGACTATATACCTTTTATGGCATAATTTTAACACGTTCTGTTGTTTTTTTGTTATAACTTTTTTAGGTTTTAACACTTGATGAATAATATAATATTTCTGACAAATGAGAATAAACCATAGGAAAAAAGTGAGTACAATATATTTCAGAACTTTTGACGAAAGGCTACGAATCAGAATGTCTTATCTTTAATGTAATGCGATGCTTTGTTTCTTTGTAGACAGGTTTCGATTGTGCAGGATTTATATTGATTTTGGCAGGATATTCGTTGATAGGTAGTTTGATTAATAACTCTTTGTTTGTGGGTTTTACTTTAGTTTTGAGGTTATTAATTAAAAAATTAGTAATTATTTATTTTAAAAGATAAGATAGAAATTTAAATTCGTATCATGTACATATAAAATGACAGTTTTAAAATAAAAAAAATTAATTTAAAACTTAGCAAAGTTACTAAAATGTATAAGATAAACTAAATTCTAAGTACGAGTTTATGTTGTAACCATGTCACACACTCAATATGACGATATATCAAGCAACAATATCCATGGCGAAAGTAAGTAACACATTGGTCTATGGGAGCAGTTAAAATACAGGGTCATCGAAAAAGAATACCTATATTTGAGAAATTATTTACTTGGATTAGCATGAACATATTTAGACGAATATGGTCTCAAATTGAAGAGGAGTTTAGGAGTTTGTCTTTTTTACAGTTGGTAGTAGTTGTTGCATTGTTTTATGGGTCGTCGACCTTGATGCTAAAAATGGTGTTGTGCGTCACTGTCTCTGTCTAGCCAGTATGATGTTGAAGGCGCAGCAGAAAGCTCAGTGTGTTCTTTGGTTTGCGGAGCTAAAATCACTTGTGCGTGTTCAACGTAATTTTAGACAAACTTGTGGTTGTCGCGATGCACCTGACCATAAAGCCATTTATCGTTGGTATAATCAATTTAAAAACACAGGAAGTGTAGACAAACAAAAATCACCAGGTCGGAAAAGATCATCGAATGAAAATGTCGAGCGTATTCTATTGGCTTGTGTTAGAAGTCCAAAAGAATCTATCGCTAGTCGAAGTTTGGAACTAGGAATACCTAAGACTCCCATCTAAAATGTTCTCCTTACAAAATTAAGACTGTGCGCCTACAAAATTCAACTTAGGCATACAATTAAACCAAACGACCGATAAAAACGTGCAAGTTTTGCAGGTTCTATGCTTGACGAAATTGACAACTATGATCATTTTTTTTAACGGATACTCTTTACAGACGAAGCTACTTTCCACACCAATGACTTTCCACACCAATGGGTGTGTTAACCGTCACAACTGTAGAATTTGGGGATCCGAACAACCAAATGTCATGCACGAGTACTTTCGTGTCTCTCCAAAAGTGAATGTGTGGTGTGGCCTGGCTCTCCACTGAGTGACCAAGTTATTGGCCCCTTCGGTTTTGTTGAGTAAACAATTAATGTCTACCTGGATATGCTTGAGTTATTCATGTTTTCTCAGATAGAATAATTCGAACACAAATCTGGTGTCAGTGTAATGTTCATGCCAGATGGGGCACCACCGCATTACAAACCTAATGTCCAGATTCCGAACGGTTGGATTGGTAGAGGTGGTCCTACTTCCTGGAAGCCCAGATCTCACACCAATGGAATTTTTTCTAGGGATACATCAAAAACATTGTGTATACTGAAAAGATTCGTGACATAGTGCATCTCTGAGAAAGGATATCTCTACTGTCGCACCAGACATGCTTCAGCATACAAGGCGAGTAATCGATTATCGTTTCGATGACTGTGGTGCTACTATAGGGGTACAAATCGAAACTTATTAGGTATTAATACAATTCTAAACCTTCTTATTTATTTTGAGACCATATTCGCCTCAATATGTTCATCCTACACGAAGTAGTTAATTTCTTAAATATGGGTATTCTTTTTCGATGACCCTGTATATCAAACACAGTAAAAAATAGACCGATTAAAAATTTGTTTTGAATAGACCTTAAAAAAATGGATCTTCTTTAGCTCTCCTGTAAAGTATTTAGGTTCTTGTAAGACTACTGATATTAATCAAATTTAACTTAAATTAAAAATAAGTTTGAACGTCTTAAATTAATCAGTTTTAACGGAACCCTAAATGACTATATCATAAAACATCTGTTATTTTTATTCAAACATCTTCTTGTATTGAAATATATATGTTAGTTTTTAAACTTTAAAACTATGACAAATTAAACTATAATACCTTCATCAGTTCTACAGAAAATTATGTGTTACAGAGAGACAAACACGGTCTCATTAAAGAGATTTTCTTTCAGTTCAATTAAATTAAATCTGACACAAAGAATTAAACTCTAAACGCTATACAAATCAAGATAAACTGTATGTAAATACCTTATCTGAACTAATTTAAAAATACCGTGCTTTAAGACTTCACCACTTAATTATTGTTCACACGCAATATTATGTACACAACGCATGCGCGACAGATTTATGTGGAAGTAATATATAATATATAATGTTAATTGTTTTGGTGCCCAAGCCACTAAATAATAATATATAGTAATAAATATAACTATTACCGTTTTTATTCCGTCATGTGGAAACTCAAATAAAAACAGAAAACATTACACATACACAAGTTTACTCGTATAAATTTACTGGAATGTCTGTGAAGTGCACATCGTTTCGTGGTCCGCGGACTACTGGCATTTGTGATAAGAACAAGTTCAGTAGAGTACAAAAGCCATTCTTATCATCTAATCGTATCTCATTGCGGTTTCATACAATGAGTTCGACTGAAATGATAGCTTGTCATTTAGAATATTATCTGGGGTTTGACAGACATTTGTGTAAATGTATACGTGTAAACTTGTGTATGTGTAATGTTTTGTGTTTTTATTTGGGTGTTAATGATATGACAAACTCTATCGAGGGATGATATACTGATGATGAAGTTTTGACCTCGAAACGCGTCTATTTATTAAGATGAAGAAGAAAGCCACATGACAGAACAAAAAAGTAATAGTTATATTTATTACTATATATTAGTAATATATATTTAGAGTAAACATAACTTCTGTGCCTTTTTGAATTTCAAATGCACAAAACTTTGTTTTTTTTTAAAAGTCAATGTGTGTTTTTCTTGTATAATATATCAGTTTTAAAATAAAGATAACTGAGTGAAAACAAAACTTTAATCTCCTTTTGTGGTTAGTTACAACGTTTTTGCAAATTAATATTTATTTATGTACCACAACTTTTTTATACAATGAAAAGTTTTAATAGTGAAATTGGAAATGGACAATACTAGATAATAGTTCTACAATTTTTTTAAATCCTCAACATTATAGTGAATAATGAAAGTACAGATAAATGTTTAAACTCATTAAATTGACTTGAATAATATATTACAACATTTTATGCTATGGTAGAAACTAGTTTTGACCTTGTTGACGTTATTAACAAAAATGTTCAATAGTACACAGAAGTTTGTCTGGATCCCATGAACATATCCACAAAAGGGGTCCAGAAAGTTCGGAGACAATCTACATAAAAAAAAACCTTTACAATAAGACTTTTTAAATCTTGATCGGTGCATTTTGAACGACAAAAATTTTAAAGACGACGGTATATTGCGTTTTTATTCAAATGTATAGGTTCGATATTAAAAGTTAAAGCTTCTTAATTGTTTAAAGTGACAGCTAACTGAATGTAGATTAACCACGCACAAGGTGGACAAAGTCGGATATATAAATTTTGCATTGTAACTGTTTAAAAAATTTGGAGCGTTATAAAAAAAAAAAAACATTGCAACGATTCGTTTGCCCCTCGGGCCGTTAACTTCACAACAGTTAAGAGCACGCTTTTTTGTAACACTAATTGAATGAAATTCGTTACACCACCTACTGGAAGGTTTTTGCAATCGGTTATGTACGGCCGTGGTGTAACTGGTTGCCAAATATTTATTCTTATAAATATTTTGACTCAAACTTTCTTAACAAACTTCCAGTAACAAAAATTTAATTTACTTTTAAATACGCTCAGCTCAGAATTAATGACTTTACTTGAACTGTTTTGTCTAAACCTTTGAGCCGTGAGAACACTGGAACTAAAATTATAACTTGACTTATTTGTGCTACGGATATCACCACAACTAAATACAATTAATATCTTTAAACTAAATGATTATATTGAGATTGGATACTGAAACAACAGGTAATTTATTACTCTCAAACTTGTTCTACACAAATCAATATTTAATTTATTACTCCCAAACTTGTTCTCAAAAAATCAATAATTAATTTATTACTTTCTCACTATACTATAGTAGGCCTATAGAGAAAGTATGGTGATCGCAAAAAAAATCGATGTTGAGATTTTTGTGGATATATCCGTCTTGGGACCCCCTGAGTCAAAAAAAAAATTGTTTTTACAAAATGTCTGTCTGTATGTATGTATGTCTGTGTGTATGTATGTATGTCTGTATGTATACAAAGCTAGAGCGAAAACTATTCGATCGATTTAAAAAAAAATTTGCACCAGACATGTCAAGTAGCCGTGTATGGATGCACGAAAAAAGGTTTAAAAAAAAAACAATCCCCTTTTTGGCAAAAAACCCCAAAAAAATCAGTTATTATTTGTTTATAAAAAAAAAGGCTTTAACGATTTTGATAAAATTTGGCTTATTTGTAGCCTTTAATGTACCCTACCATATGCAAAAAACCGCATCTTTCTAGAAATTCACGTTTAGCTAATAGTAATAATAACTGATTTTGTAGTGTTTTTTGGACATAAGGGGCTTGGTTTTCAAAAATTTTTTAAACCGTTTTTCGACCATCTATACTGGTCTACTTGACATGTTTGGTGCAAATTTGTTCGAAATCTATCGAATGGTTTTCTCTCTAGATAATAATAATAATATTTATTAGTTAATCTCCTACTTTAATAAATCACCTCTCCTACCCCACCTACAATTATGAAGTCACAGTGAATCTGTTTAATAATTTAAATATGTTTGTGAGAAAGTATGTGCCAGTTCCTGGTACCGTTTATATTCTAATAAAATTGCGAAAACAAAATAAAAGTCACTTCGTTAAACATTTTTTTTTCAATATACAAATTATACAGAATTTAATATTTAACTCAAAATTTATTATCTTATTATTCTTGGCTGACAGAACTTCGTAGTTAATAATACTTTCTTATTAATCAATTTTTAAACAATACATTCAATTTATTTATTTGTATTATGACTTTATATTTTAATAAATTTATTCTACTAAATTTATCTACAACATATTTACCAGAATTCAAAAACTAAACCTACTTAAACCAGTACTTTAATACATTTATGAATTTAATCAGGCAAATTATTATGGGGGACAACGTACAATCGCTTTCACAGACTTTATGCGCTTTCCTCGAACAATCCGCAAATGTTGATGGTACCGGGTGATCCTGGAGGCTGAATTTCCTTGGTTTGTGAGTACTGCATAAGAGTTCGGAGCCAGCTGATGTCTTCAGGCAGCGTGCTGGTCTCTGTCGTCGTGGTGCTCAGTTACAGATGCCTTTAAAGTTGGTTTAGAGATATCTGCTTGTAGTTGAAATTACAGATGACTTTATAGTTGGCAAAAATATGAATTTGGCAGAATAACAGTTGATCCTGTTTATTCCCTGGTCGCTGGTTCGATGCCTTGTAGTTATTCTATCATGTCCGTTAGACTCGACTAGTTGATTCAAAAATTCCCCAAATAAAGGCAATTTGGTGTTACCTCATTTGGTTAAGGGGATTCTGCACCTAAAACGACCAAAAATGACAAAAAAAAGTTTCTCCAGTTGGCAGGCGTTGCACATAAATGTTAGTCTTCAAACTTCTTAGCGGATGATCGGCGAAACGTTGCAAATTACAACATCGCCGTCTTAATTATCTTCAAGTAAAAAGTCACAAGTACTTTAGCAATTCAAAATAATACGTAAGTTATATTTTGCAAGTCATTTGACCATACAAAATTTGCAAGTCAGTAATAATTTTATAAGAGAGTAAACCGCCGAAGTTGTATCCACGTTTATATATTGATCGTTACCTCCCTCCAGGTGTAGCCCCACTGACTTTTCCCACCGGATTTCAATTCATCACTTTAACACCTTTTCCCGGGGAATTTACATTTACATATAATTTACTTATTTTATTATTTAATAATGTTTTTATTTTCTTTATTTTAATTAAAATTCATTCTTTCCATCAATCTTCTATTTTCCCTCCAAGTCTTGTATCAGCAAGGTCCTACGTCACTTGTTCTATACCTATTGTTCGTTTTAATCGTTTAATAACTTTGTCATGCATGCTCAGATTTTATTCTGGGTAATCTCTTCTTCTTGGGTACGTGACACTCGGTAAAGGTGGTTGTCGGACGTTTGATTCGCGTGCGCGACACGTTTCCCTCTAGGCAGCGTTTTTGCGCCAGTCAGTCTTTTGTTTTTCACTCTTTGCTTTTTCAATCTTCACACTATGCCGCAGTCGTTGATTTTTTGGTATTGACCGCAGTTTCTCGCCGAACCGTGAAATTCTTCTGACTTTTGGGGACTTAGCCCGTTACTCTTAAGTATTTTTATTTTACTATTTAACCCTAAATTTAATTTAAACACTGGTTACTACCAATACAATTCTACTCTATACCTGCTTGACTTTATTATTTATCATGCATAAAAACTTTACTTCATTCAATCTACCTTAAATTGTGCGAATTTTCTAACCTTCATAAATTAATTATTTTCAAATATTTTTTTTACATTTTTTTATAGAACTTTATCTACTTTAATGTGTGTTTTACTTTAAAATCTTTAATTTCAATTTGGTACCGTTTTTTGGACGTGTGAACTTTGTCACTTTTGCCGATTTCTTTAATAATCAAAATTTGTTATTTTACCACATAACAACTATTTTTTGTCTACAGTGGTGATATTTATTATTATTTTTAATTTGTAATAAATTACCTTCTTTCACACTTCCTCAGCAAGGGTTAATTTAATGCAATTACAAGTGAAGAATGTAGTTGCAAAAAGAATTAAGATTGTTTTCAATGTCGCAATTCGAGGTATTCAGTCTATTAATTCATAAATGCAGTAGAATCGTACAAGTGAGAAAAAAATAGACAAATATCTGGAGGATTAGGATAGCTCATTTGGTAGAGTATTGCCACGGAAAGGCAAAGGTCCTGGGTTCAAATCCCGGTCTTGGTCCATGTTTTTTCACTTGTAATTTTATTAAATTAACCCTTGCTGAGGAAGCGTGAAAGCAGGTAATTTATTACAAATTAAAAATAATATTATTATTGTTTGTATAGGTGTAACACAAACAAGTTCCTAAAATGCTTTTAAAGTTGGGAATGGCAAACAAATTGTTATAGAGTAAATTTTGCAACGAGTGAATAATTCAACTGGCGTGGTGGGAGACCAAGGTCTGGTATATTCCCTAGAGTCAACATCAATTGCTTTTGTACAGTTTTATTGTGTAGTAATATTGAAAGAACAAACCTTCCTCTGAGCATATTGTTTTATTTATCTTTAATATCAATAAAAAAAACCTTGGTTTGTTTCTTTATCAACACATGCGTATTAATGTAGTACAATACAACTATAGATACTCCGTTTAGTCAAAGCTCTGTTAAAATGAATTATTATAATACTCAAATAACCTTAAAATGTATTGTTAAACATAACAATAGCTTTCAATGGAAGACTAAACATAGTAAATC
>JAGFPH010002191.1:8204-24709 GCA_018207615.1 Philaenus spumarius
CTGGTGTGGAAGTGTGTTTGTGGAAAAGAGTATGAATGTGTATTATGTAATTAAAATTTAGATACAGTAAACTTTTGAGTTTTTTTTTTAATAAGTATATATCCTTTTATATAATTATTGTTAAACCTTTTATTGTATATATATTAAAATCTTGTATACGAGTATAACTAGGCCTACTGTGAAACCTTTTTATTAGATTTTGATGTTTGTTTGGATTCCCATTTGTAAATTTTTCCTATACTTTCTCCGCTATTTGTATGTTATATTATATATTTTGCTCATATGTTTTTATTTTTTATTGTAAATTTAACTGCTCCCATAACACTTTCTTTATTCTTTTTTATAATTTAATAAAATTTTTCTTCTGCAATTTCAAACCGGGCTTGCCCTAGAGGTTGCCAATATTTTATTTCCTATTCTGTGTTATTCAGTTTAAAAATTACCTTTTATATTACAGGTTGTTATTTTGTTTTAGACTTTATTTTTGTGTAATTTTGTTCTAAATTTTTAATTTTATTTTGTATGTGATTGTATCAGGAAATGAAAAAAATAAATCTGGATTTAATTCTGCCCCAGAAATAAATTTTACTTTATATCTGTATTATTAATGATTTTAAACTTTAACACAGGTTATAAGAAAATAGTATAACTTAAGGAAATAATTGTAATGCAGACATTAGAATTACTCATGTAACCAGATACCCGACGTGAGAACAATTAAGTTCCTGCTTTAAATGTATCATTTAGGAGAACTTCCATTATTCTTTGTTTTAACTATTACGAATGGTTTGAAATTTTTGCTGAACCAAATTATAAAGTTCCCATATAATTACACATTATTTTTGTATTGAAATCATTGTATCATCGATTATGTAAAGTTTTCAACGGATGACATGATATTACTTCACAGTTTTATCTTTGGGTTTATTTGCCCTCTTCTAAGTAGTTGGGAAGTCTGGATTCCTAGTATTGAGAACAATAATAATTCGGTCAATAATAATTTCTACAAGCTGTAAATAGAATAACCTCTTAAGAACCTTTAGTTTTTTAATTAAATTACAAGTGAAAAAACATAGACCAAGACCGGGAGTTGAAACCGGGACCTTCAGGTTTCCGTCCTGATGCTCTACCATCTGATCTACCCTGATATATACCGATATTGGTCGATGTTATCTCACTTGTACGGTTTTGCCTGCAATTATTGAATTAACAGATTGAATACCTCGTGTATACGACATTGAAGACAATCTCAATTCTTATTTCGCAGCTTACAGTGGTGTTATTTTTTGTTTTTTTTCCCCCGCTTACACACTTCCTCAGCAAGGGATATTTAATTAAATTACAAGTGAAAAAGTTTAGTTTTTTGTTAGATGGAACTTTTGAGTAAACATTTTTATATTTCAATATGTAAAAACAGTTAAACAAAAACTGAAACCGATTACAATAAAATATTTAAACAAAATTCGAACTGTACTATTTAATACTTGATTCTTTAAAAAATGCACAGTGTCACACAAATGGTATAACCTAGACTATGTTTTAGATCAAAGATCTCAAATAGGAAGGATAGGCTGCTATACAAATTTAATATCTAAAACTGCATGTTTATATTAAATTTTCAAGCTATTTTATGAGTCTTCTCACTGTATTACTTAACATAAATAGACTTGATACAATGCAAATAAAGTTGAATTTTAATGTGAAAGATACTTTAAGAATTAAATTGAAATACTAATAGATGCACAATATATACAATTATACAAAATATGTAAGGATTGTCTTTTGTGTTGATAATACGGATACATTTATTTCTGAAACAGTGTCAGGTGAATTATTTGAAACGGCTGCAATGGTGCAAAGGATATTTCCAATATATCTGAGTACTGTGGTATTATTTATATAGTATAATCATACAGCTGGCAAAAATGTTTTTATTATAACTAAAATATTTCAATTTAACTTTATACTAAATGTATATTTTTTTATTATTATTACTTATTCGGACATTTGCCATCATTTGTGTGTTAAATAATCAAATGATGGCAAATGTCCGAATAAGTAATAATAATAAAATTCAACATCCATCATTAACAAACAATAACTAAATGTATAGTTACGTTTTAGAAAAAAACAAAGTATGTAAATAGTGAATGTTTACAGATATTCTATACAGGAGACACAGAGTCATGTAAATGGTAAACCTAGCTTCAAGGTAGTAAGAAAATCTTAACATTATACAAGTTTAAAGTAATTATCACAGCCTTAAGTAAGCTTACAAATAAGACTATAACTGTTTTGTAATATAAACATTAAAACTTAAATTTTTTCAGTCGACATCAATTATTTACTAACGAAAATATTTCATTAACCTATAGAGGAAATACGAAGAACTCTTGTTTTAACATCAATCATCAAACCAACATATAGGAACTGCATTCTTCGTTTAAATACTCGTCCTGGTGGAACGAGTACATTTACGATAGAAGCAATAGGCAAGAAAGTCCCTTGCTGGAAGGAGTTGACGCCTTTTGGCTACCATTAACCTTATCATTAATGACATTAGGCAAGCTATTAATATGTCTACAAATTGCAATAAATAGGAACAAAATTTTAAATTAATTATGATAAATAATGTATCTTGTATGAATGTTATTTCACTTTATCAAGTTACCTCACTTTTCTTAAATAAAATCTGCACATTCGGAAGAACTACTTGCAATAACAAAACGAAAAATCTTAAAACAAATATCTTTTACTTTCTTAGTTTTCCATGTTTCATCCAAATTAACATATAAAGTGGCAATCTGCTTAGGTTTTGTGCACAAGGCAACATTAATTTGAAAATGTGTTTAGTTTGTTGGATTCGGCCCCAACAAGCTTAAAACTTCAAAGAAATAAAGTCCAACGAAATAAGCTTTTCTAACAACCACGTCATACTTCTTTTGATTTCCCTTAGGCTTCTTTGTGCACATCATTAACTACACATCTACAAACTCTATTAAAGAACTACTCCTGTGAGAAGTCCACTACCAATGGAATGCAATACATAATTCATTTTCATATATTGTATATATACCAAGTTATTTTTGTCGACTCGCCAACAATATTTGTGGCCGATTTGATATTTTAACATATAGCATTTTTACACTTTGTAATATACTAGAAGAACCCTTATACCTTCGTTCTGCTTCCATAAGCATCATTGCAAGCGAATTAATTTTACATATCCAATATTTTAGGTTAAACGTTTAATTTATGTATATACACACACAGAATCAATATCAGAATATAATTGGTTTTATTAATTTGTAAGAAGAGTATTTATGACTATTCAGCCAAAGAATTCAAAAAGTAGATATTTTATAAGGTATTTGGTCTCTGATATGATAAACATTCTTGGCCTTTGAGCAAAATGTGTTTTATAATTTTATTATCATAAAAGTTAATCTATTTTTAAAGATTCCTTTAAAAGAATAATGTTTATTAGGTAAACGTATTAAGCAGGAATTGAATTAAAGGTATTAATCAGGTCAGTGTATTTCTTTAGCGGTTACTTCTTGCTTCAAATACCAAACACATACTTTATTTTAATAATCATTTTCGTAGGAAACAGTGCATAAAATTTAACCGAAGTCTTCAACGTCGTAACGGGGTTAGGGAAGACGTTTTGTTAAATTTAGTTTTCAATATTTAAGTTACATTTATAATATACTAGCTGACCCGGCAATGCTTTGCTATTGCTTAATTTTAAACTTTGAAAGCCTGTAATTCGTATCCCTGAGGGCCGATGTAAATTATAATGGGATTATGCTCATTGTTTGATTTACCTAACCTAAAATTATATTAATTTTTTGATCCAAATCAGTTGTTGATCAAAATCAGCTGTTTTAAGCTTTTCATACGAACAGCTGTTTTTTGTGCCCCTGATAAATTCAAAAGAAATCTTTCTTCTTCTTTCTTAAGATTGACCTTCCATAAGATTAACATTGAAACTTTGAGGGCCACTGGGGCGTAGCCCTAATGTCCTGGGACTTCGGTAAATGGCCTAAAAAATTCCCAGGGTTAACCTGTGTTACTATGCAAAATTTCAAAGCAATCGGATGGACGGTTTGGTAACGCATAAAGGACAAACACACAAACATACATTGAATTTTATATATATAGATATCTGTAGTTTGTAATTAGTACATGTATATACGAACTGCTTTAAGCATTTTAAAATGTTGTTTTTATTATTTTAATTTTATGTTTTCATTTGTTTGTCAATTTATTCTCTAAACAAAAAATATTATTCAAACGTAGTAATTGTATCACTTAGCTGATCAGCTGAAGTTAGGTGAGCGAATTTCCAAAATTAAGTTTATATGTTTTAGGGTTTCAACCAACTATTTGGGAAGTTGGTCTACTAACGAAGGCGCTTCTTTAATTCGCTTGCAGCGGAAAAACTCGCTTTGAGAGTTTGCCCCTCGATCTTGTGGCCTCCAATTATGAACTTAATGGGAATAATAATTATTTCCTATATTTATTTTTGTAGATAAAACCCCAAAACGTAGTATTCTAATAAAAAATAATAAGAAAAAAATACTTTCTATTGTTAGATATTTTTGTCTAACGAACTCGTTCGAGCAACTTGGAATCTAAGTGTCTACCAAATTTGAAACTAATCGGACTTAAAATGCGAACACTCATGCGAATTTTAAAGACACGGCAGAACGTACTCGGGGGACCATGATCGGTGCTCATTGACTACTCCCGACCTTGGTTCTCACTATAAGAGTTACGCGATAGTTCATCTTTCCTATGAAAATTCGCTAATATGCCTACTATAAAGAACTTTATTGTACTCTTTGTTTATTTTGAAACTGTCATAACAGGTACAAGGCCAACAAAGAATGTATGAAATCAAAGCTTCTGATTCCTTTAACTAAAATTAACTAAACCCAAATTGTATAAATAACGTAAGACGTTTAGGTAAGTGTTATTCTTTCAACCCTAAGAAACATTGCATCGATGCCATAGATTAATTAAAGGATTGTAATTTAAACAGGATTAGATTTATCGGATGCATAAATCTAGTTAGTGAATTTCTTTGGCGGTTTCTTCCTGCTTGAAATATTAAGAGTATACCTGGGTGTAATATATGTTTTCTTAGAAAAACACAATGCATGTCTCTACATTACTTCCATAAAATTAATATAAATTAAACTGGAGACTTTAACTTTGTAACGTTTTGTAAACATCTTAAATGTTTTCTACTATTGTCCTTTTTTCCCTTCTTATGCCCAATACATAATTCATTTCCATCCATTTTTAGCATAGTACTTACATAAAACATAAATTAAACTGGAGCCTTCAACGTTGTAAGGTATATATTTTGATAAATCTTGTTTTTAATTGTGCAGTTCATAATGATACAAACCTGTTGTTATAATGAATGTTAATCGCCATTCCGAATATTGATATTTATTAATAAGTATATGAATTTACCATCTGCAATATTCTTATACTATCGTCGTTTAAACGACGGCCGTTTCGGCTATTCAGCCATTTTCAAGCAGTAACAAGGCTTTCGTGAACAGTTACCGACAACGCGCGTCGCCCGTATATGTATAATTTTAAATGTGAACTCGTTTTGTGATGTTTAAGTGTTTTATTGTGTGTTTTACATATTATTTGAGAATGACTGAATGATAGTCGAAACGCGTCATATGAAGTGGTAGTAGACTATATTTCATAAACATTAAGGATTGTTTTACAGTATCACCTCACAAACAAGGTAATTAATTAGTAATTAATTAATAACAATCCAGTTGGGCTATAAGCATAATAAAATCTTTATTTTTTGCCGATTTCAGACACAACAAGCAAAGCGTAGAGAATGAGGCCGCTGTACTTTATTGTACGAACTTAAGAGTTTCTTCAGTTAATTTAAAATTTATTTCCGTTAGTTATTCGTTTATCTGAGACCAAGCAACGTAATTACATCAGAGAGAAGGTAAATAACGTAAAGAGCTCAAAGAATTACGTCTACAGAACTAAGTAAAGGTTTCACTGTTGTTGAAAGAAATGTGGATTCAATGGAGTTTATAAATACAATAGTTGTTGGAAATGAAAATGTTCCATAGCAATTACGGTTTTATAAACATTCTGTGAAATAATATTATCCGCTAAAAAGCAGAACCAAATTTAAATGTACTTATAAATTTTTTTGATAAAAAACACAAGAAATTTATATTCTGTAACATATAAAAATAGTATAATGTAATCTTTATCATGATGGTTTCAACAACAACTATAATATGATGATGTAATGATTTTTACAAAAAATCTTAGCACAAATGTACCGTACTATAAGTAAGTACAAGTTTTAAGGAGAATATATTAATTTGTTATCTGTGTTAATCTGTTAAATTCCAAAAAATCTAATAAAAAGTTGGATTTAATTCCTCAGAAAACATCAAAAAAACTATTTCTGTTTATTTTGTATATCTTTATAAATACATTTTATGACTAGATGATTAGATAAATTAATATCCTAAAAATATAAAGGAAACCGCCAGATTGTATGCATTCTTCTTGCGATGGTTATTGTTAATGGTTAGATGGATAATTCAGCTGAGTACTACAACTGGTATACTGAATTTTTTGAATTTATTTATTCTTATACACACACCTTAATGATAATTTTTAACAGGGTGAGTTTTATGTCCAGGCACACCTGGATATAATTTAAACGGCATGAGATATCAATGTGAGACCTTGATATTGTCCTATTATAACATTTCTTTTACTTTTTTAAAAAATTTTTGTGGTTAAACATTTGGCCCTCCTGTTCTAAAGGGGGCAACTTAAAATTTTCAAACGTTAACCCCCATCATGTGACCCCTCATGTTAAATGGCATAAAAAAGAAATCAAATGTCGCAAACTGGAGGTCTCTATGTTGCCCCCATCAAAACCTACAGGAATTCCAAAATACGGGCGAAGTACTTCCCAAAGTTATAAAAAAAATAAGTTTTCAACTCCTTATCTAATGGAAACATCATGGAAAGAATGAAAAGGTTCATTTAACAGAGTAAAATACTATTTACAATAGTAAAAAAAAAAAATATTTCCTTGTTCTGTTGTTAGTTACATTAAGTCAACATGCTTTATAGTTTCCCGTGTTCTTATCTTACCAGTTTCAACAATCTACTTAGGACTTTCTTGAGACCTCTAGTTTGCGCCATTTTATTTATTTTTTATGCCCTTTAAAATAAATGAGGGGTCACATGATAGGAGTTTACATTTGAAAATTTTTGTTGTCCCACTTCTCCCCTCTTTCGAATAGGGGCGTGAAATGTTTAACCACCTAAAAAAGTAAAAGAAATGTTATAATAGGTCAATTTCAAGGTATCACATTGATATCTCATGCCGTTTAAATTATATCCAGGTGTGCCAGGACATAAAACTCACCCTGTATTTTACAGAATGTTAGATTGATTGGTTGTACTGTAACTGTGGTGGTACATTTTCAAAAACTTTAGATGTTCATACCTGTGTCCTTGCACAATACATATTAAATTACTTTTTTATTTACTTATAATCTATTAAATACTATTCTAGGTTATGCAGAATAATAGTTTCAAAAAGTATTTCTAGTTTTGAATTTGTGTTCACTGTAAATATCTTCAATAAAATTTCACCCTCATAAGACGTTGGTACTATTCCGTTTCAACTAAGGAATTCTAACTAAGTTTGAAAATATGTTTTTCTCGTAAATTTGTACATTTTAATCAATTGACTGTTTTCATGAACCTATCTTTAGTAAACAAAATTACTTGAAGCATATTTTATCTTACAGTGTAGAATATTATGTAGTTCTAGAACATAGCCTAAGAATAATGCAAATTACCAGTTTACAAGTTATACCGAAAAATATGTTTGTATAGACTAACCTTGTCTGTGTTGGTCACCTTCATTAACCAAAGAAACTCAGTAGGACAAATGCCAATCTTACCTCCTGCAAATAGTTTGATAGTATTTATTAACGCAAATGTTTGACCACCCAAAACAAAATGGCGGCACTAAACGTGTTGAAATAAATCGACATAAAGTTGCTAATATCTCGAAAAGGAAGAGTTTTTAGAAAACATTTTAAGAGACAAAAAATGTTTAATTCAAAGTGCTTTACCTAAAAATTGCTTTCAAATCGATTTTGTAAATTTTATTTTGTAAAAAATTTTCTAAGATTTAGGAGTTGACTTAAAATTTACGAAATTGATTTGGAAGCAATATTTTAGGTCAAGCACTTTGAAATAAACATTTTTTGTCTCTTCAAATTTTTTATAAAAACTCTTAGCAACTCTTTTTTTCTTCAAGATATTAGCACTTTATGTCGATTTATTTCAACACGTTTAGGGCCGCCATTTTGTTCTGGGTGGTCCGATTTTTATTTTAATTATGTCACTTTCCTAGTCTTAAATAGACCTTTAAAATGAAGTATCACATGACCATACTTCCCATTTAAAAATTTTGAGTTGCCCCCAAAATCCCCCATTTTTAGGAGGCACTCAAAATTTCCGTTGCTTTAAAAGATACTTTGTTCTAAGTTAGTATCGTTCCATAAAGGATATTTGCTTGTTTTATCAAACACAAAAGTTAAAGGGGCGGGGGGGGATTTTTAAGACACCAGGTATAATATATAGTGTACAACAGTAGAACAGCAACTGAACTGACTTGATAGAGCTGAAACGTAGTCCCAATACCTGACAGACGTCTGTGGTGGTGTGAAAAGGCCTTTACTTGTCTATGAACAGATATAGAAACAGCTATTTTCGGTGTAGTATAATTCAAAATTATTGTATAAACTATTGCAGTTTACTGCGCAGATCTAAAAGAGACTCTATGCTTAACAAATAATTATCCAAGACAATTTATCTTCACAATAAATCCAATAGTGTTCTAGTTCACGATGAGGCTATATATCTTATCCTTACTAATTAGTGCACGTGTATCTCCAGTACAAAAGCCAATACTGAGTTTAAATTAAACTCTAGATTAAATTCTCTGATAGCATTTGGAATAGATAATGTATTAAAAACTATGAATATATGTATTAAGTGAATTATGTGTATTATGCAGGACGAAACCTTCCACTTGTGTCGAACATTCCTTATTTACGTACAAATACTGAAGTTAATGTAAACGACATACAGGCTAATCGCATGCTGAAAATAAAACAGAAATATTTACTACTTATGTTCACTCATATTTTAATTATATTAAATTGTTTTGAAAGTTTTACCGATATGAACACAGGTAACTATGTTAACTATTCATTAAACAATGTAAAAATAAACATAAGTGCGTGTGCCAGTGATTATAAAATCATAATTATAAACGATCATCTGCACAATACTGAGGGTCAGCAATAGAAACAGCATAGACATTTGGTATCAACTGACCCGTTATTGTACCTACAGTATTTTAGGTATTTTTTTTTAATTCAGTGCCTCAGGTGGAAACAATTTCTAGTAATATATTTCATACACTAGCCAGCCACTAGTCAGCGCTTTCGTCAGTGTAACAATTTCCTTAATAATATATTGAAGGCCTAAAACATATAAACCTGATTTTGGAAAATCGCTAACTGACGGTTCAGCTGTGTGGTTTAATTACTTTTTTTTAGTTCTTGTAATATCGTCAATTTTATCCTAATTTTATTTAGACTTAAACAATAACTAACACGATCTAGGCCTTTTTGTTTGTTTAAAGACACTATCCTATTTTTATGGCTTCCATTCTGTGCATAATGCACAAAATGGCTCAGGTATACACTTTAATAAAAAACTAACCTAAAAGTTAAAAATACATATAATTGCTTCAAAGTTTGAAGTCAGCTTTCAATGGAAATATTACAGCAAACAGCTAATTACTGTCGGTAAAGAATTTTCGGAGATTTTAGATTTTAAACAAATGAACATTTACATTTTATTTATATAGATACGTTTTCACAGCCAGTGATTTTCTAAACCACGAGGTTTAGTAAGTAATATCTACGTTTCTTTGTTCAAATGAGGATAGCTTTGAAAAGGCTTAGGAAGCTTATATGAAGTATCTACATTCTCTTTGTACAATTTTGTCAGAAAGGTTTATACAATTTATTTTCTTTATTTAGTCGTATAAGCTTATAATATGGTTTAAGATTTATTTTGAATTATTTTTTGTAATATGTATTTTACTAGGCATGTAGTATTTATTATTATTTTAATTTTATTAAAATTATTGTACTTAATAATAATTTTGTTAATTTCATGATACTGATAGTGTACAGAGAGAACAGTGAACAAAAAACCAAACTACCAAATTATTTCAACTTTCCTTATTTATTATTATTAAATTTACGTTGAAATGCATTGCATTATCAGAAGAGAGTTACTTTGTTACTCAAATAAATTCTATCTATTTTTATTTAAATATTACTTATGTAATCTACGTATGTTTGCTTTTATACTGTCGTATCATTACTGATAAAAGTTACATTTGTAGTTAAATCCATTTTCCTATTCGTTATTTTATCAATTTGAAGATGGTGAGATATAAGATTTACTTCAAAACTATGATCAAGAAAAAGACACTTCTCTAAAAAGTTTATTTGTATTTTCTAAGTGAAATTTAATTATTTCCTTTAGAGTGAAGAAGAAATTACCGGTAATGAAGTAAGTTTAAAATTAGTTTACTACTTTATAAAATTTGTATTTTTTAAATGTTTAATTCCTTAAGCGAAACATTAATATGAGGCTATATCGGATGTACATTTAATAAAAAAAGGGTCGTTATTAAAACTTGTTTCTGTATTTGGTGATAATATTATTTTCCATTTTAGATTTTTAGTAATAGTATAAGGTCGCGAAAAGATATCATCTATTTTATTTATTGATCCCCTTTTTTATTGAGTTCCCTGTTGCAACCGTAAAATAAACTATGCCCTCTACGACAGTCTAGACTATGTAATATATAATTTAAGTATTGTATTTAGTTTGTGATATCATTTCATGACTTACACGTGGTAAACACAAAGTATGTTGAACTTACACAAATAATACAGAAAGGCTAGGATTTATAACTTAGAAAACTGCTCTTTAAAAGCTTGAAACCAGAATTTTGAAATTAATAAAATGATAACTAATTACAAAAGTAATTTAATTTTGAGTTTAAAACTACGAAAAGGTGGAAGAAATAGTAAAAACTGTTTTTTGTTTTGTTAGGATTAGTCGAGGGTTCTAGGTAGGTTTAGTTATATTTATTATTACAGTTAGTATATTTAATGTAAAGGTTTTGAGTTTTGTAAGACAGACGCGGAAGGTATGCAATTGAAATATCAGCTGGGTTGCGTAAGGAGTCATGCAACGCGGAACACGGAACTCGCGTTGCGATGGTCTGGTGGGGGATGTCAACACGGAAGCTAGATGGATAATATAAGCATAATCCTAATCTAGAACCGATGGCAGTATGCTACGAGGGAGACTCAGGGCCAGGTTTGCTACGTTAGTTGGGATAGGAGTTAGGCCAGTCTTGCTACGTTAGGTGCCGGGGGATCAAGGCAGCTTAGCTACGCAAGAATTTCTTCACGGATCGAAGTTAATTCTTTTGATAATTAATTACAACTGCTAGTCTGAACTGAATTTCTTCAACAGTTAGTATTGCTTTACATTTGTGTTCAGTTTAACTATTTTCACTCATTCACTTCTTGATTGCAGCTGATAATAAGTTTAATGCTCGGCAGACGCAGCCACCATCTTGAATTTTAACTAACATAAGAACAATGTTAAACGGTTGGTTTTATTACTGAAGTAATATTCTAAAAATTATTCTGAATGTGCAATTTTAAAGGTTAGGCCAGTCCGAATGTGGATGTCTTTTAGTTTTTAAATTTTGTTCAAATTAAATTTGTTGTTTGACTTAACTCAAAATACAAGTTTGCAATTTGTTTGCTTATTCAACAATGCAAATATCAAAAATGTAAAAAGATAACCACATTAAAAGTTTAATTTCCTTTCAAATAAAAGTAATTTCAATAATTTTGGATAACTTATAACGAAACAATTCACGTTATTGTGAAAGCATGTACGCTACGAATATGCGTTTCTACTCGAGTGTTTGGACTGCACTCTGGTTGTTATTACTTTAACATTTTGCTCGCGGAGGAATTCTATAAAAATAATAATTCCGTTAATTTTGAATGTGTGAGAGTAAGCGGAGATGTACTTACTTAGGAGATTATGTACATTAGTAAAAACAAACAATTCTTAATCATACAAGTATTAAGTAGTTTCAAAATATTAATCATATTTACGATACTGCACATATATTTATAGCTTATGAACCAAATAAAAGCCAATTTTCAGGCTAACAAGTTGAAGTGGTTAGTTATATTTTATATTATCTGGAAAAGGCTTAAAATCTCAAAATGTACGAGTCTTATGATATAGAAATAAAAGCAGTTATTCACAACCATAAAAGAACCACTTTTGGGTGAGTTTGAAATTTTTTCCGCCATCTTGGATACGCCATATTGGAATGAACTTCATTTTTTTTAAGAGGGAAGGTTTTCATGTGAAAAATGTACCTAAATTTGCTTAATGTTAATTAATTTAACATGGGCTGGTATAGGGGTTGCGCGATCCCCTTAACATACAAAAATTATATTCTGTATTGCCCATAGCAGCATAGAATATATAACTTTGCTGCTTTGGTTTTCATATTACTGGCCATTTTGTGTTTCTAATTCTGAGTTCAGTGGTAAAATCAGTTACAATTTTTTTTTAGATTTTACGATATTAAAAAAAATCAAATATTGTACATTTTCTTAAAACAAGTCTATGTCAAAAAGAAACGTCACATTAAATCACGTAGTAAATGACCATATTGCTAAATACAACTAAATTCCGTTATGGTAAACCGAACATGTACAGAAACATTAAAATCTAAAAAAACTAATAAAATCTGTACACACGACTAATTATGTTGCTTTTCTTTTTTCAAAAATTTTTAGATTTCTCTCAATTAAGCATGCTTGTAGGGGATAACGATAAGACGATGTAGAATTTTTAAATACTTGTCAGAATTTATTAGCCTGAGTATTTCCTTGCTTCTCAATAGTTTATTTGGTTTTAATTATAAATTAATAACATATCTTGTAGAGGTACATGACACTAGAAATACCTTTTCATAGAAACGTGGCGACAAACTTGTTACACTCAAATGAAAGAGACCAGCCTTGGCTGTCAAACTTAGTATAACCATGACTCTATAACGCTATCTGTTAGTCACTAGTCGAACTTGTTCAAACAAAAATGAAAATTACGCATGTTACTTAGCAACAAATTATTTAAATTTTGTTACAATAAATATTTAATACATTTTTGTAAATAAGCGAGAGTTTGTCATATTCAATGCATGATTAGTGACCGACGTAATAAAATAGCATTTTTTAATTTTTAGGATTTAGATAAAGGAAACAATTTCTGACATTTTGAACTAAGTTATATCTATATTGGTTAAGGGTGCAATTGAAACGGCCTAAGTTACAATGAACAAAAAATAGACACCCAGAAAATGTAATTTAAAGTATATATACAAGTTTATTGTTAGAAACACTTGCCGTGGTTTGGATTCCACGTAAAACTATAAGTCCCGTCTTCATTAGCCTTGAGTGCAAAACAGCAGGACGTTAAAAAAAAAAAAAAAAAAAATAATAATAAATAATAATAATAAATAAAAAAGATGAAAAATAAAACAAAATAATAATAAAAAAACCCGTAAGCAGCACTGCCGCATTACTATGGCCGAATTTTCTTATCAGGGAATGCCTAGTATTATATAATGAGAGATTCCTATGCATTTTGTTCCTTGTTGCGGAAATTGTTCCAAATATATCTTTGCACAGGATTATAGTAAATTTAATTGTCTTTCGAATGATATAGCTCACAAATTGCACTTGGGTTTATGAGTGGGAGAAATTGTGTAATTACTTTACATTGATAATACAAAAAACATTTATCAGGAGATTTCTATCAGTTTTGTTCTTTGTTCCGGGGATGGTACCTGAATTACCTTTGCACAGGATTGTAGTAAATTTAATTACCTTTCGAACAATATAACTCAAAAATTGCACCGGGCTTATGAGTGGGAGAAATTGAGCAAAAACTTTACACAGATATAGTGAAGAAATCATTTATCAGGAGCTTCCTATCAATTTTGTTCTTTGTTCCGGGGACTGTACCTGAATTACCTTTGCACAGGATTGTAGTAAACTTAATTACCTTTAGACCGATATAGCTCAAAATTGGACATGGGCTTATGAGTGGGAGAAATTGAGCAAAAACCTTACACGGATAGTGAAAAAATCATTTAGCTTCGTATCAATTTATTTCCTTGTTCCGAGGACTTTACCTGAATAACTTTTGCACAGGATTGTAGTAACTTTAATTACCTTTCGAACGATATAGCTCAATAATTGCACACGGGCTTATGAGTGGGAAAAATTGAGCTAAAACTGTCCTGGATAATAACAAAATCATTTATTTGGAGCTTACTATTAATTTTGTTCCTTGTTCCGGGGACTGTACCTGAATTACTTTTGCCCAGGATTGTAGTAAATTTAATTACCTTTTGAACGATATAGCTCAAAAACTGCACACAGGCTTATGAAAGGGAGAAATTGAGCAAAAACCTCACACGGATAATGAAACAAATCATTTATTATATAGGAGATTCCTATCAATTTTGTTCCTTGTTCCGGGGACTGTACCTGAATTACTTTTGTTCAGGATTATAGTAACTTTAATTACATTTCGAAAGATATAGCTCAAAAATTGCACACGGGCTTATGAGTGGGATAAATTGAGCAAAAACATTACACGGATAATGAAAAAATCATTTATCAGGAGCTTCCTATCAATTTTGTTTTTAGTTCCAGGGACTGTACCTGAATTACTTTTGCAACAGATTGTATTAAATTTAATTACCTTTCGAACGATATAGCTCTAAAACTGCACACGGGCTTATCAGTAAGGAAAATTGTGCAAAAACCTTACACGGATAGTGAAAAAAATCATTTATTTGGTAATTCTTATCATTTTTGCTCTTTGTTCCGGGTACTGTACCTGAATTACCTTTGCACATAATTGTAGTAAACTTAATTACCTTTCGACCGATATAGCTCAAAATTGGACACGGGCTTATGAGTGGGAGAAATTGAGCAAAAACCTTACACGGACAATGAAAACATCTTTTATCGGGAGTTTTCTATCAATTTTGTTCCTTGTTCAGGGGGCTGTACCTGAAATACCTTTGCACAGGATTGTAGTAAATTTAATTACCTTTCGAACGATATAGCTCAAAAATTGCACACGGGCTTATGAGTGGGAGAAATTGTGCAAAAACATTACACGGATAATGAAAAAATCATTTATCGGGAGCTTTCTATCAATTTTGTTCTTTGTTCCAGGGACTGTACCTGAATTACTTTTACACAAGATTGTAGTAAATTTAATTACCTTTCGAACCATATAGCTCAAAAACTGCACACGGGCTTATGAGTGGGGGAAATTGGGCAAAAACCTTACACGGATAGTGAAAAAATCATTTATTTGGATATTCTTATCAATTTTGTTCTTTGTTCCGGGTACTGTACCTGAATTACCTTTGCACATAACCGAGGACTTTACCTGAATAACTTTTGCACAGTATTGTAGTAACTTTAATTACCTTTCGAACGATATATCTCAAAAATTGCACACCGGCTTATGAGTGGGAGAAGTTCTGCAAAAACCTGACATGTATAATTAAAAAATCATTTATCGGGAGTTTCCTATCAATTTTGTTCCTTGTTCCGGGGACTGTACCTGAATTACTTTTGCACAGGATTGTAGTAAATTTAATTTCCTTTTGAACTATATAGCTAAATAAATCACAATATGTACTCGGGCTTATGATTGGGCGAAAATGCGCAATTATCGTACACGAATAGTGAAAAAGTCAATTATTGGGACCTTTATATGAATTTCGTTCCTTGTTCTGGAAGGTGTACCAAAAACACCTTTATACAGGATTATAGTACACTTAATTGTTGTTCGAATCGTATAATTCACAATATGTACTCGGGCTTATAAGTGGGCGAAAATACGCAATTAACTTACACGAATAGTGAAAAAGTCGATTTTTGGGACTTTTATATGAGTTTTGTTCCTTGTTCCGGGAGGTGTACCTAAAACACCTTTACACAGGATTATAGTAAATTTAATTTTCTTTTGAATGGTATAACTCACAATATTTACTCGGGCTAAAATGCGCAATTACCGTTCAAGAATAGTGAAAAAGTCAATTATCGGGATATTTATATGAGTTTTGTTCCTTGTTCCGGGAGGTGTACCTAAAACACCTTTACATAGGATTATAGTACATTTAATTGTCTTTTGAATGGTAAAACTCACAATATGTACTCGGGCTTATGATTGGGCGA
>JAGFPH010002191.1:24809-46711 GCA_018207615.1 Philaenus spumarius
TACAATATGTACTTGGGCTTATGAGTGGGCGAAAATGCGCAATTAACGTACAAGAATAGTAAAAAAATCGATTATTGGGATCTTTATATGAGTTTTGTTCCTTGTTCCGGGAGGTGTACCTAAAACACCTTTACACAGGATTATAGTAAATTTAATTGTCTTTTGAATGGTATAACTCACAATATGTACTCGGGCTTATGAGTGGGCGAAAATGCGCAATTAACGTACAAAAATAGCGAAAAAGTCGATTATTGGGATCTTTATATGAGTTTTGTTCCTTGTTCCAGGAGGTGTACCTAAAACACCTTTACACAAGGTTATAGTAAATTTAATTGCCTTTCGACTCATATAACTCTCAAATTGAACTTGGGCTTATGAGAGGGAGATATCATGCAATTTCCTCGCTCTAACTTTGCCATTTTGGGTTTACTACAAATAGGCCGCCATTTTGTTTCAATTCAAAAAATAAAAATATATGTACCTTTCAAATCCTACAAGGACCCTTTCACAAAAAATTCATCATTTTTGAAGCATATTTACTACCTTTTAGCAAGGTTGTTAAAAAACTACCCCTCAAATTCCTACCCAAAAACGAAAAAACTGTATAACTCCGCCATTTTGAAACGGATCGAAAAACAAAAAAAGTACCTTTTGAAGAATCGCACTAAGGCCCTTTGACCAAAAAATCAGAAATTTTGAAGCATTTTTACTACCCCTTAAAAATCCGGGAATAAAACATATATATATATATATATATATAAAGTAATGATTTTTGGGTATAGTCTCCAAATGGTCTGAAACGGATAGAAACCAAATTTTAGCCTTCTCCGACCAACCGTTTTCAAGTTGGGTCGAGTGTAATAGCTCTTATTTTCTTCGAAAATTCGGCTAAAAAAATTTATTTTTTTCAAGCACTCAAGAGGACATGCTTTGTTGTACATGCACTCAAGAGGAGCGGTACAGAGAAGGCTAGGACGGTGTCTGAACAAGACGACTGTGCTAGCTGTAGAACGTTCCAGGTTTTTTCGTGTTCAAAATCATTTACGTTTCAGTTATTTTTTTTCCGCTTATTTAACAACCATGTTCAAACTAGTCTCATTGTTAATTGGTGTTTCCGTTGACCACTGTCAATTTCCTTTATATAGATACACACCTAACCATCTGAATTGTAATTCATTATTTCTGATTGCCTTACTGGACTGGTTGATTTAACTATAATTTTACTTTTTTGTGTACTTACAGCTCTCAGACCTTTATTTTTCTTTTTTATTCCCTGGTGACGTACGTTTCGCCTTTTCTATTCAGGCATTATCAAACCTACACTTCACTAGTACTTTACATTTGTTAATGCGCGTCAAGTTTTTAAAATGAAACACTTATACAAAACATTCACAAACAACATGTAACACATAACACAATACAACAACACTCGATAGGAACATTTAAATTTTATTCATAATTACGCGAGCCGAACGTACGTGTGGCCGCGATCGTTTTTTGTAAGTACACAAAAAAGTAAAATTATAGTGAATTGTAATTATTTTTATTACAATTAATTTCGAACTAAATGTCAATTGAAAGTTATAGGATCTGAAGGAATGGGTGTTACGGCCTAGAGTATAAACGGAACAACTGATTTGGCCAAGTGATCAAAAATCGCATAAGTTGAGTATGAGATGAAAGTTCAAGAGATATGTACGAATAATAATCCATCTTCAATGCGTCATTTAAAAAGTGATTTGTAAACGTAGCTGGATAATAAGAATGCAAATATTATACAAACAGCATAATTGGAAATTAATAGTTCCCAAGGTATGTAAGAGGATTTTGGCTCAGTTATTTTAGCCCTTTATATACAGGGTGTTTCAGAACTATACGGCAATGTCTCGATAGGTCATTCTACAGCTAAAAATAAGAAAAAAGTTTATATAAACATACGCCCGAAAATTCTTTCTTTTCCAGATGTCCGTCATTTGTTTTCACAAAATAATTCTTATATAGAAAAATGTTTGACTGATCGAGTTCAAACTTGGCATACATTTTACCCCAACAATGATCTATCCCAAGAAAAATATGCGATTATATCAACCATGAGTTTCAAAATGGCGGCTGTTTGAGAATTTAAACCTATATTACTAAAAACCGTACATTTTAATAAAAAATTTCAATACACCTCTTTTGTAGCCCTTATGATTCCCTATTGGATGGTGTACTTTTAAAAACAATCGGATGAAGGTTAGTAGTTAATTTATGGGTAATTATTTGTTTTGTTCAACCCTCTATCTTCTAACAACACTGAAAACACAACAGTCGTCTATGTTGCTCGGGCGAGTTCATTAGCCAAAAAAGTCAAACAACCGGAAGTACGTTTTTTGAAATTTTTACTACAAGAATTAATTTTTTTAAAAGTTCCTAAAAATATAAATGTAGGATGTTATTTTGCACATTTTGTTTTTTACGCGACCTTATAGCTCGCTTGATTCCCCCAAAATCGATCAAAACGTAAAATACCATAAAAGTACTCGGTTCGAAGCCAAGTGGTGCAAACAAAATCTACTAATATATTGCATACACACAAACAGCTGTTCAACGCCTTCGTGAGTAGACCTATTTCCCCAAATTGTTTGTTGAAATCCTAAAACATAGGCATAAGGCATATAAACTTAATTTTGAAAATTTGTTCAACTCAAGTCAGCGGTCCAGCTGCGTGGTCGAATTATTATTAATTGTATTTACAAATGTAAATTTTCTTAGATTTAAATGTGTTGAAACTCTTGATTTTGGTTTATTGGTTTAGTTCCAACACATTTGTAACTGGTAACAATTTTAATTTTCCATTATTTAATTGACTGCCAGAATTTAAATTAAATCTGATCCAAGAGGTTTTATAGCTGAGGAGTATTTCTTTTACAATTCTGCTGTGGGTTAAGTTTTTCTTCCCTCAATGTGTTATACTTATGTGTAAGTAATTAAAATATCTAGTTTATTAAGTAAATATGTAGTTTATATAAATAAAATAGGTTACAAATTTTAAGAGTTTTTAAACCACCCAGCATACCATACATATATGTGATTATTATATCTATCCATCTGACAAAGACGTTATTCTAATCTACTATTAATGTCCTACTGGAATTTAGTCTAGGTTTTACAATAGATGTCAATTACATTATTACTTAATAAAAAATGTATACGTGATAGTATTACCAATGTTAACCCCTCCGATCATTTACATTTTGAGTTAAGCGAAAGAGACAATCAACCTTCTGGTATTATTAACTTCAGTTTAGAAAAACATTTTTTTTTTATCGTCCATTCGACAAAAATCATTGATAATTATTTGGAAATACATTTTCGTTATTTTATTTATTTGTACTGTTATTTAAGTGACTTTTCATTCTTATAATTTCATAAATCAAACTCATGTTAGATAATAACAAATGAAAAACTAAAAACCTATAAAATAGTATAATTACAGTAGTCTAAACAGATAATCAGTTTTGTTTTTAATTTATTTACCTTAGAGTGAAGACAATGTCTTTGTCGCAAAGAAGCCATCGACCTCGACTTTTAACGATTACATAGAATATTTTATAAGTAAAATAAAGCTTATCAGACTGGCGATTAATTGTAATATTAAACACGTAATTGTATTTATTTCATGTTGACCCACAGATTTTATGGTTTGTTATATTTGCATGTTTTGAGTATTTTTATTTACCCAGCATAAAATTTTCAGTAAACAAAACACTGCACGCTACAAACAGTTTGGAACATGTAATCGACAATAATTTACGTATTGAATTTTATTCTGCAGGGTTTTATTTGAACGCTAATTTCGATTTTTTTTAATTAATTTTACAACGCTTAGTATTGAATTAAATTAGGTTTTTAGTGCATTAGGTTTTTTCAACACTAAAAATTCTTTCTCGCTATTTTTAAATAAGATGTATAGCTTTATAAATTAAATTAGATAATTGATAATTCCACGTTTTACTTTTATAAATTTCTCAAAATGCAATCTTAGGGTTGTATGTTTTAGATGGAAATTAGGTGAAAATGCTTAATCCAAAACGCACAAATATATGTCCTGCAATCGTTTTGATGCAAGTGTCATTTTGCTGTGAAAAGCAGCATCAGTTAGATGTTTTATTACCATAAATTGTTGTAGTAATATTTATGTATTGCTTGAAAAAAATACATTTAGATTTTCCTCCTTTTCTACTTATCTTTTAAATATACACATAATAGCTATCTTTCAATAACAAGAATTGTACAATAACTACAACAAAAAAAGAAAAAAACAAATTTACATAGAAAATAAGAATCTCTTTAAAGAAAGAAAAATATAGATTACCTGAATGCTTAGGTGTTTAATTACAAAGAATAACAGTTATTAAATTGAGTACATTATTAATTGCTGTTACAAAAACAATGCATACAAATTCCCAATCTTTAAAGAAAACTGTATACACTTTTTACTAACTCAAATTAAATAACTATTTTTTAACAATCTAGTATCTTGAGTGCATGATCGTTGTAAGCATACGTGCCTATTCACCTGGTTACACGCATACGTACAGATTTGAATTGAAAATTAAATATAATATAACCATAACATCAGCTTCAGAACGCATTTACAATAATCAAAAATAAAAATATACTTAAATTAAAAAAATAACATTATATTATGAAAATGAATAGGTCGTAAAAGGTGGTTACTATTACTATGAGATATACTCTTCTACACTTTTGGAAACTAGTAACAAATGTCTTACACCTCTAAGAATAGTTCCTGCGCTCCCCGAACACTTAATGTCTTGTGGTAATTTGTTGCACAATCACCGAGTAAAAAAATGTAAGTGTTACTACCTTTTGTAGAAGGTTTTGTTATGTTTTGGCACTCGGTGATTGTTTTTCCTAAGCCTTTTCTAAAACTGTTATCAGAGCGTGGAGAATTTCCACTGATATTTATAACAGTAGAATAAGCGAGCAAGTGAAAAACTATTTGTGCTGCCACACTGAAAATTAAATTCATAATTTTATTTACTTGGAGTTGGTTATCTACAAGTAAGTAATCGAAGTACAATTTCATTTTGACAAATTGAAAAGAGGTTGAAGCTGGATAAAGTGCCTATCTTTTTCGTTCAGTTAGGCCTTTTCTCTTACCACAAAAAACAACTTGATAGTACTGGTTTGTAAAGCAATTTTGCTTTTTATCTTGTTAGGAAAGGTAATACAAAAGGTAATATCTGACACTTTTAAAATCAAATACATTTTGCACCTCTCAAATAATTGTTGAAATAAAATTCTCAAGTTACTAACATATAAACATTTTATATGGACAAGGGCTATAGGTGAGATGCAAACTGATTAAGTCTTGAAGAAATGAAGATGTGGGACATTTACCGATGATATAATTGTATTCATCTGCAGATTGTAAATGTATTTGCCCTCGTCTACTGACCTAATTTATATATTTCGATATTATTTGATGTCCATATTGTGTCTTTTTCACATGTTGATGCTAGCAGCTATTAACTGGAAGTATGATTTATATGCTGTAAATGCAAATGCAGCAGTCTTTGTACAGGATTTAACAAGGTTAGAGAAAAATTTGCAGTAAACAAATACTTTGTTTAATATAATTTGTGAATTATGTAATCTTTATTTGAAGTAGATTGAAAGAGATGTCTTTAAACTCTAACCCATAGATTTGTTGTCCCTTAGAAAAAATATTGAAGTCAATTTATATAAAGATTTGAGAAAAGGTGGAGGAAAGATTAATTAAAAAAAAAACACTTTGTATTGGTTAAATGAAATAGTTTAAAACTAAACTAATTTAAAACAAACTATATAAACAAAACTAATTTATTTTGAGATAAACAATATTTTAACTAACCAGTTAGAATAACTAATCTCGTTAAACAATACATTATCCCTACTTTTTATAATAATCCATTAAGAAAACTATCTTAACTTTTAAATATCACCTTTACTGATTTTATTGAGCTTCATATAAAATTCCATAACTTGGTTACTAGGTGATGTTATGGTAGTGGAATTTAAACATCTACACAAAGCTGTGTGGTTGAATTAACACTTATAACGGTATTTTATTGTGATTTTTTATAAGAAGCTTTTGCAGTGGAGAAGGGTTTCATATTTTGTCGTAACTAATAATTAAACTATAAAAAATCATTAAAAGTTTTACTTATATTCCGTTTTGATTTTCTTGTTTTACAACGGAGGAAACGTATAAAACATTATTTCATAATTTAAAAAGTTTGAACGGTCTTATGAAATTTTTATTTTCTAGAAAACACTACTTTAAAAATAAAAGGTATGATGAAACAATTCAGTTTCGTAATTGATTAGCTTTTTATGACTGTGCGTTAAACCCTAAATATTCACGCATGAAATAGTTATTTAAATTTTTATATATTTAAGTAGAAAGTTATAAACCATATCAAAAATGTCTCATAAATAAATATTTTTGTTGAAAGTATAAATTTATATACATGTCAAATAAACAAAAATAAACATTTATTTGGTCACACATTTTTTTATTCTATTATTCAATCAGTTTGCAGAACATTTATTACAAGTTCTATAAGTAAAGGTACAAATATTTAAACCATAAATCTCGCCAGAAAACCAGACATGTTTGATATATAACATAACCTATTCGTAACTGTTAAAACAATAACGATACAACACAACCGTGCTTTACAAGTGCTATTGTTCAACAAAGCTCATAACTGCTCAGACAGTTCGTAGTTTGTTGTAACTAAATTTATTAGTTTTAGTTCAATTTATTACTAATTGGTTCATATAAATTTAAAGTTTCCAATCCTTCAAAGCGTTAAAACAGAGCTCTTGATTTATTGGTTTAGTTTCAATGCATTCGCTAACGTTAAACAATACTAATTTTAACTTTGTATGACATTAATATTATAATAAGTATGCGAAAACTAGTGACCATTATAATGTAAGCATTATTTAATTAGTGACTAATGATTTTGAGTGAGGTATTGGTGTATGCACTCTACATAGAATTCTAAGAATAATTGATTGTGTGAGGGATAATTAATTATCCTACCACTATCGACAATAATGTGGCATGTCTGGCATCACCAATTAAGTTCAGAAACCAGTTCAAAGGTTTAACGTTTATTTTTGGTTTGAAAAGAAATTACATCTTTTTTCATTCTACCTAAAGGTTCATTCTACCATGGTGGTCTATAACTATAGGTATTATGCATGTGTATTTTGAGTACCATACTTTCTGTTTATATTTTTAGTTTCAAATAGTTTATACTGAAAAGGATTAAAGTTTAAAAGATCTAAACAAGATAAACTATTTTAGTAGAGTGAAGTAGTTCATGTGGTGATTAACTACTATTTATTCTAGAAAGACGTATTTGACCAACACATCTATTGAATTTGATTTTTACAGTTTCTTAAGATTACATTTGGAATGTATATAAAACCCTTGACCTGCAACAAAGTTTAAGTCAATAAGTTTTATTATTTAATTTACAATAAATTGAATTTTAAATATAATTTTGTTTCTGAGGAGAAGTTCAGAATAAATGTTTTTATAGGGAAATAGAACCAGTAAACAAATGTCCAACAGTTGCATCTAGCAGAGGCTATTATTCACCAACGTTATCTGGGTTTAGATATTCATTTTACTGCAATGAAATATTGTTCAATCGATCACTTTGAACTCTTACAACTTTAGTTGTGGTTTTTAGAAAGAGGAATGGGTTCTGGATTGATCTGTATTATAGTTTCTAGACGGCCATCATAAAAAATTTAACAAAATTGTATTTAACCTTTACAGGTTTTAGATAAAATATAACTGTTTTTTTATTTTTTTTTAAATTAATTTGTAGTTCTGAAATCAGAGTAAACTGTTTATTGTCTAATCAGTTTACATTGGATACTTGCAACACACGTGCAAACTATTATGTTACTTTCCCAGACATTTCAATTCAGACGTTCAAGTCAGCTGCATTAGAATAACTTGTTCTAGAAACAAGTAGGCTACTCATATTATGTTTTACTTAGGTTTAGCTACCAATGCAGAATAGCATGGGAATGTTAAGGCGAGAATTCGCAAATTCACAAACATTTGAAATAAAGAAAATACATTGGGGAGAGGGGTGTAAGCCAATGAGAAAACCTTTTTTGAACAGACGCTGAACCATGAGAAGGACAAGAGTGTGAAAAGAGAAGTTTTCTTCTAAAATCTTTTGAACGGGCAAGACAAAAATGCCCGCTTCAACACCACAAAGTACATTTTACCTTAAAACATTAAAAAGAACCAAAGTAAAAAAGATTCACCCATTTAAGTCGTCAAGAAGTGATTACAAATTAAGTAAAACCAAGTTATCTACGTAACGATATTTAAAAACCAAATTTGGAGCCCATTCGAGAAATCAGGAGCCATAATAATAATAATATTATACTCGGTGTCCCATAAATAAAGGGCCAAACTTCGGGGAATGGTTCTATGGGTCAAAATAAGAAAAAAAGTTCATATAGACACAGACTCGAAAACACTTCGTTTTCTAGATATCAAAAATGTTGTATTTTATACAAAATAATTCTTATCTAGAGAATGAATTAACTGTATCAATTCAAACTTGGCATGAAGTTTAACAAAACAATGATATATCTCAAGCAAAGTAAATTATTAAATCCAATCATGAGTTTCAAAACGGCGGCTGATTGAAAATGTCAAACCTACATTTTTCAAAACCGTATATTAAAAATATATATATATATATATCAAGACTCCTTTTTTGTAGCCCTTTTGATTCCCTATCGGATCGTGCAACTGTCAAAACAATCGGATGAACGATAATAGTTAAGTTATGTGTAATAATTTGTTTGTTCAACCCTGCATCTTACACCAACACAGTTTAGTATTACAATATTGTATGTACATTTGCAGTCATTATCTTTAACTAAGCTAGTATCGTTCATCCGATTGTTTTGACAGTTACACCATCCGAAAGGGAATCAAAATTGCTACAAAAAAGGTTTCATGAAATTTTTGTTAAAATTTACGGTTTTTGAGTAATTTAGGTTTGAAATTTTCAAACAGCCGCCATTATGAAACTCATGATTGAATTTAATAATTTATTTTGCTTGAGATATATCATTGTTATGTTATACTTCAAAAAGTTCTCTAGTTAAGAATTATTTTGTACAAAAAACAAAATGGCGGGTATCTAAAAAGCGAAGCGTTTTCGTGTATGTGTTTATGTGAATTTTTTCATATTTTGACCCATAGAACCATTCCCCGAAGTCTGGCACTTTACTTATGGGATTTAATGTATTAATGAAAAACAAAAAAAGGGATAGTGAAAAGGGGAAATAGAAAGAAAAAACTTTGATAAATTTATGGTAAGACAGATCTCGAGATTAAATTGTTAATAGAAACAAAATCTATCCAGTAATTAATTAAATTAACATATCCGGGTAATAAAAGTAATCAATCACATTTAATAATAAATCACTTATAAATAAACTCGCATGTTACAAATATAGTTTTACAAAGTGGTTAACCTTCACAAGATTAGCTGCCAAGGACTTGATATTAAATACCTGTTTAGGCAATTGAAAAGTGACCAATATAAATCATAACATTTGATTTGTCATTAAACTGCTGTTAAATTTAGGACTTTCAAATAAATTGTTATACTAAGCTAATCTGTTATTTTAAGTTAAGTATTAGTTAAACATCAACCAAGGTATGTCGACTTGATTATTTGCTGTATTTTATTATTATTAACTCAATCATTAAATGATGAGTAACTCCAATTAGGTCAATTAGCGCAGTTCTCTTTAGTAAAATTATTATCAGTAGTATTAAATTATAATCAAGACATTATAGGGTCTAACTAATTTATAGAGTTTATTGCAGTTGTAGCCAATACATATTTCATTAAGGAGTTTAACATTAAATGTAGAGTAAGCTTAAATGCAATTTCTAATGTAATTTTTAAATGTAATTTCTTTTAAAATAAACAAATAAGTAGAACTTTTAGTTTTATTGTCTAAGACAGAGATCTAATAACGTCGGAGAAGAACTTAAATATTTTAAAGAGGTAAAAGAATTACTTTAACAGAACTTAGTTAAGGTTTAAACTGTTGTTCAAATAAATGCTGTGCCAAAGGAGTTTAAAAATACAATAGTTGTTGGAGATGAAATGATTCATTGTAGGTCAAGTGATTAATATATACTCCGAATGTTATTTAAAAACAGTTTATTGGAAACCTTAATAAATTTATCAGCAACAACTTGTATTGGATATAGAATTTTATTGTATTTTTAGTATGGTTTGAATATACAGGCTGTACGCAATGTAGGAAACTGATTAGACTATGAAAGGAATATTCTATTTTCTTAACTTTTTAAAGTAATGAAGTAAATAAAACAAATTGTATTCATGTAAATAATATTTTCACGTTTATGGTATATAGGAAAGAATGGGCTATATTTGAGGATGAGACCACCTCTGGCAGATATATTGCTACAGTCAAGATTAGTTAAGCCAAGTAGTGACAGTATTGGGCTTATTGTACGCCTACATCAGTTGTGGGAGAATGTAGATTTGTGTTTTGTCGTAGTTTCAAGAAACACTGTATTAGAATGTTTCACAAATGAAGAAATACAGATGGTTTTATAGGTTATAATCCATTACCTTCAGATATAAAAGGTGTATGCATTTTTTATAAGTGCAGAAACAAATCTTTGAGGAAACTACCTGTTTAAAAACGTAAAGACAATTTTCGATCTCTAGTACCAATTGTGTTTTAAATAATCAAAATATTATAGTTTTATATAAAAACCAAAACAAATTTTAAACAAGTTAAATATTTCTCAAGACAACTTACGGCCATTTTGTGGTACTTTTTATAATTTACTGTAATTAATTATTATTCAAAAGTGGAAAACATAAATTATTATTAAATTAAAACCTATGCAATCAAAGATAACATTTTATCCACATAATGCATTATTGTGTACATAACACCAACGTTTAGAGCTGATATAAAACGCTTCTAAGTTTGATTTATACAATTTGGCTGTTTAGTGTCCTCAGTATATTTAATCTGATTATATCTCCTTTAATGTATTTCTAATTGGTTCCAGTACAGATGTTCTTTTAATTAATAATTTCCACTCACTACATTTATTGGCAATAACCCATGGTACACTTAAATTAAATAAATGAATTTAGAGTATCATTGAAATAGTTTGGGTGAAAAATAAATTGCCAGTAAATGGTAATTTTACCAGATAGATTTGTATTGGTCTTCTGATTAAACTTAGTTTACCTTGATTTAAATAAAAACCCCGAACCCCAAAACAAGGAACAAAAATAATAACTAAACAACTAAATTGTAAGTTATGTTTAATACGTTACCCTTATGTACATTTCGATGACATGGTCATCATCCTCATAGTCATGGTCCTTGTTTTTGTTCCTTGATTTGTGGTTCGGGGTTTTTATTTAAATCAGTGTGATTTTGTCGCCACAGTGCTGTTTTATTTGGTTAGTTTACATTAAGTAGTTAAAATGATAAATTTTTCTTTGGGAAGTTTGCTTTAATTCTGATAAAATGTTCTTTACTAATTACTAAATAATACAGTACTAACAATATTTTTAGTACTACTATATTATTTACACAGGTCCGTGGAGTGTTGGTGTGTTTCCCTGTCAGTGAAAACAATATTATTCTGAAGATTTTAATTGAGACGTTTCCCTACACGTCCTGCGCTTATGTTGTCAGTGCTGCTTCAGTTATCCCTTCCGTGAATTTTATATTAATTCAAAACGATATTTTTAGAATATCAATTACGCAATTTTTGTTTGTTTACAATAAATGACGAACAAATAGTTGAATGTGTCAGGAAATTACAGATTTCATATGATCTATCTAGGTATAAATATAATTGTAGGGAAGTTTCCCTCAGAGTTAAGCTTTATAAGGGAATGTACCCTGGGTTCCTACTTTCAATTATTACACTGTATGTAAATATATAAATACCCTTTATTTCCATTATTTACAAATAACTCTCATCCAATCGTCTACTATTGTGCCCTTGGATACGACTTGCCTTTTCCTGTAGCAGATCGCAGGGCTGGGGGTCGAACCTTGACATCATAGTGCTTCATCCTGGTGTCGCTGTGGTTTATTCTTTGCTCCAATGCCTCCAATGGGTTACTTTGTAGTCCTTTCCTGATCCTGTTACTGGGTTAAATCCCTCTTGCTGTCCCTGGGTTCTCGTAGCTCGTTGCTATCAGGTACAACGACTCGAATTCGGCAGGCTGACTTGCACAGGGAGGTGTTTCCAGTTCTCGATCCTAACTCAGACCCTCTCACTAAAACATAAAATCTATATTTATATCATTCTTACTGTTGTTAGTGTGGGAACTCTTCTCCCCTCCCGTGGGTTCGACATGCCCCTGCGGTTACAGTGGTCTCAACACGCCCTTGCGGTATGTCGTGGGCTCAGCACGCCCATGCGACGGGGTACGGAAAGCTTAACACTCTCTTGCCGTTATCGCGGACTCAACACGCCTCTGCGGTTACCGTGGGCTCCACACGCCCTTGCGGTATGTCGTGATCTCAGTACGACCATGCGACGGGGTACAGCGGGCTCAACACGCCCTTGCCATTACCTTTATTTTTGTTGCCCTTCTAAACACTTCGTTAAATAGTAATATTTAATTTGAAAATGAAATTTGAAGCAAAATAGAAGAGGAAATGAAAAATTATATCTGCAAAGGAGAAACTAACATTTAACTATTTATATGATCAGAATTGGGGTCGGAAATTGTTGAAAGCGTATAATGTTTGTTTACAATCATTTTTATTTACTTCAGACTAAAAAATAACTTAGGTCTACAAACATAAAACAATTGTTGTTAACCTATCACTTGGACAATGAGAAATTGCAGATAGTACTGATACTGAACTGCCATTGTACAGATACGTCTCGGATCTGTGTAAATTGTTCTTACAAGTCTGTATAATCACATATATTATTTCTCAAGACCATTTTTTTGTCGGTACGCCTTAACCTCCTTAATACATCATCGAATTTCATGAATGAGGCATCATTTTAAAGCTTTCCTCTACCGCTACAACGGAAAAATATACGAAATACAATTATACGAAAAAAAAAGAAAAACAGAAATAAAGAATCCGAAAGTAACAGTGATGTAAGATCAAGTAAGTTGTAGGGATATATTTTTTTGTTGGCAACACTGATGATAACAATACCCAGCTGGAGAGCTGCCGTTACGCCACTACATTGCTATTTTTAATTAATTATTGTAAGCGTGGTTATAAACACCATTGTGGATATATACTATGTGTTGTTATATACTTTCTGCAAGTTGGTAACACACTATACGCACTATACGATACTAAGTATACGGTGTGTACTTTAATCAATTGGAATTTAAGTAAGTTAGAATGCGAATGATTCGCACGGGTCAGCTAGTCATTATAATTACAGAAATAATAATGTTAGCAGAAAACAAGGGTTTAAAAAAGTTTCATTCTGAAAACTATGACCATAAATTAAATCGCAGCAACATTATGATTTGATGTTTATCATGATTTACATTTTTTTTTTTAAAGGCGAAAAACCTAGGTGGTTATTATCGCCTATCATGATTTACAATGATACAGCTTTGTGTATTAAGTATTTTATTTTATTAAAAGTGATGTACAAAAATGTATTTATTTAAGGCATTTCATTTATTAACAATTAATTTACTGATCGTATTTAGAAATATACTGTGCTGTACTCACAAGAGTGGACCTGAGTGCCACAGGCGCAGGCGTCAAGACCGGTTCTGTAGGTACTAGCTATGCCAATAATATGTTTCGCGGAACTATCACTCTCCGATATCTCAGGGATGGTGACTTTCAAATCCTAGCGGAAAACCTCGGTAACATCCCTTCAGTGTTATGCCAGATCTCATGTGGTGAAGGTTTAACCTGTAAAGTTTGACCGGTTTGAGAATGTGGTGTTTATGTAAATATAAATTTATTAAGTGACTTTATAAATTTTTTATGTTGTAACAAGGAACAAAGCACACTTACAAAGCAAACCATATTTAGGACTTTATGTGATACATATTTTATAAATTGAGGTTAAAAGAGATTTTATTGCATCTGAATTTGATGTGAAACTATTTCTTTCGGGTCAAATAACAAGCAGTGTAACTACTAATTATAATTTCTTCTTTTACTGATTTGAACGTTTATGTTTGTCTTGTACTATATAAACATAAGTTAAAGCAAGTAACGTAATCATTTTGTAGTAATTTACTCCTCCTTTTATTTTTCCTTAACATGATGCGTCTTAAAGATACAGACATTTGGCATTTTTGGCACATTTTTTTTATGATTATGTAATACAAATAATTATTCGCAGTGAAAATATAAAAAGTAAATATTAAACAACAACTTCTAAAAACATAAAAACTAGACCCTCAAAATTATAAACCCTTAGGATACACGATAAGGAAAACCAAAATACAATTTGTAATCAGAAATTTAATAATAATTGTGCTTCACTATCTCCGGTTACTTACACGTTTACTTAAATTTCTTTAGAAGAGTTGATACACAACATAAATCTGAACATTAGTGTAGGAGACATTACGAGCCTTCATGACATTTTAACGACCCGTTTACGTTGAGGCCCATAGTACAGTGTGACAGATTTATAACCTGGCTAGTAAGGTTCATCGTTTAACTACTTTTTGATAACACCTAATTCTACTTATAAGAGCATCAACTTAAAAAATATTCCATTTCATTCCAATATTTTCTCAAAATATACGTGTACCCGATTTTGAACTTTTGTCTTTTCTGTGGAAGTATGCAGTTAAAAATATACTTTAAAAAAATAAACCAACTTTTATCACAATATTAAAGATTAAAACAAGCTATTGACAAAATTATAGACTAAATTTATGTTATAGTTATGTTTTTCGTTGAGAATAGGTTAGATAAGTGTAAGATTACATCACGATTATGAATGATAAGGTGAGGTATCTATAATTGATACCAGGCTTAGGTGATAATATCTGATATAGTAATAAAGTATGTTCACATTATCATTACTTAAATTAAATATCTACATGTTTGCCACTATTTAAAATTATGAAAATACTTCCCTTACAGTTGTTGTATGTATACGAAGTCGTACAGATATTTACATACGTAGTGAAAGTAAACCTGTTTGAATAATCAATATAGAGAATTCCAAAGAAACCGTATATTTTTCAGTTCCAAACCATAGTTTGACTACATATATTAAATTGTACACATTTGTGTGTATTTGCGGATCTTGAAATTTGTGATAAGCTTTTAGTTTATATAAAATAACTCAAATTGATTTTATAATTTGGTCAAAGAAAAACTATTTTTAATTATAAACACATGCTTTGAAAATAGGAATGATGTGTGAAAGAAATTTAAAACGTCAAAGAAAGCAGTCGTGTCACTGCTGACAGAAGTGAAAACTGTAATGAATATAAATCGTTGGTCATATTAGTTTAATCTGAAATTATATTATTTTAACACAACCCAGTAAACTATATTTTAACACAACTTACAAATTGATTAAGCACAATGTCCATTTCAGAAGTATTAACAAGTAAACTATTTAACACAACTTGCAAAATGAGAAAGCCCAAAGTCCATTTCAGATTTATTATCAAGTAAACTATTTTAACACAATATAAGAAATGACAAAGCACAATATCCAATTCCGAGGTGTTAACAAGTAAACTATTTTTTTTAAACTTACAAAATGAGGAAGCCTAATTTAATTTCTGAAGTACTACCAAGTAAACTATTCACACTTAAATCTGAAAAGATAGGCAGAAAGTGATATTTGGAAATAACAAAGAAACCTATTTGCAATAACAACGAAAAGTAGAAGGCAACCTAAAAATTCTAAATGCTGATAAAGAAATACTTTCTAGAATGAGTGAAACTATTTCGATAATAATTTTGCATACTTCTTTTTGGTCCCTGTTCATACATTTCTTCATATGCCTAATATCGTTATGGGTTTATCTACTCTGACTAAATTGGTTCTTATTTATAACAATAAACAAGATGTAGCATTTAATCAATTATAAAACATGTGAATTACATTAAAATTTAGATGAATGCCAACTCAAATTTTACATTACACATTAAATGACGTAGCCAGACTTGTACGATGCCACACATATAATGTATTATAACAAGAGTTTAAATCTATAAATTACATTCTAAAGTCACATGTGTTTGATATATTAAATTGTGACCTATTTCTAACTATTAAAACAACAACGAACTCACAACACCATGGCTTTACAAATATTAATGGCCCAGAAAGCTTGAGATATGCGCTCTGACAGTGCTGCAAAACTAAATTTATTGCTAATTGGTTAGATATAAACGTAAAGTGTCCAAGTTCTTAATGTATTGAACTTCGCTACTTATTTATTGCCTTTATTACAATCTATAAAGTAGGGTTAAAAACATAATAATAGGTCGTTAATTGCGTGTGGTATGCTTTAAAGAAAATGGCTGTAAAATACATTAACATCTATTTAGGACAGAATTTATCTGAAACTTGTTATGTAAAGAAATTAATACAGCTTAAAGTCTAGAAGATAATCGTTTATGGAATTACGACTATGATAAAGTCGAAAATATAATAATTGTATACAAGTTTATATTTTATTGTTATAAATATATACTCTAAGATTTTATACTAAATTATTTGAAGCGTATATCTATAATTAAATGAAAAATATTCTGATTTTAAAATCATTATAATACACGTAATAACGTATTATTTATCTAGGTGGATGCCTTATACATTCACATCTGTTTGTAATGTTCACAAATATGTAAATATTTATATATAATATGTGAAGCCGTTTTTTGTAAACACAACTCCTCCCTTATTTCTGGACCAATTTTAATGTTTGAGGTTTCAAAAAATTCGTCTCATTTCGTAGTTTTGCAATAAACAGCTGTTTATAATAAGAAACAAACTAATCCAGCTGATTTCGTGGATGTAAATAACGATGATTACAGTATTCAGAAGGTTATAAAAACATTTTAATACAAAACAGCTGTTTATAATAAGAAACTAACTAATACAGCTGCTTTGTGGAAGTAAATATTGATTTTTATAAGGGGTGAAATGAATTATTTATTCAAATTATAAAATTTACGAACTAATTTGTTTTGAACATTTAACATTATTTACCATCTTAGTTTTGAGGTTATTATTTATAACTTTTTTGTTAGGTTTTTGATTAAGTGTAGACCTGAGCCTTACTGGTTTGTTTGACCTTTATTATTACTGCTGTTATAAAATATAAGAAATAATTTAAATTGAACATTTAACATTATTTACCATCTTAGTTTTGAGGTTATTATTAATCCTACACTTTTATTATAAATAAAACATAACATATGTTTTTAGAAGGTCGCACCGGGGTTTGGCGTGCGGAGCACGCAGGGGTCTTCCCTAGTATTTATATAATTTGGTTTGGTTCATTTACACACTCATCCATAATCATTTGTATGAGTTAAAATGTAGGGTAAATGTAAATAAGGGCCAAAATTCGTAATGGTAATTTGATTATATAGGTTAAATGTATACGTTTACAATGTAAAGCTGAATTGGATGGAAATAAAAAGTGTTATTTATGTGTACCACAAACAAAATTCGAAGTAGTACTAAATAATTTCCTACCAAGTTTACAGAAATTTAATCTAAGTATAGTGCAGATAGTTAAAGAGTTTTTATGATTATTAAAGTGCTTAATTTATACTTTACATAAGTTTGATGTCAAATTATTAGATACTATCACAAATATTAAAATACAGAATAAAAACTCATTTTTCGTTTCCCAAAGAAGGTAAAGATTGTATTTTACACTATTCGGATAAAAAATCGAAAGAAATCATGCAGACCGGCAGGTCTGCGAAAAACCCCAAACCGAAAGACCAACGACACTGCATATATTTCTCTGCACAACTTCCCTTTGATGTTGCGCATGCCGCCGATGCATTTTACACAGAAACTATAAGGATAATCAAAAAAGTACAAGAATAACTTTACTCATGAATTTTGAAGCTCTTTAAAATGAGCTATTAACGAAATTTCTAGGTTGCAAAACGACTGAGATAGACGAACTCAGTTTTTGAATAATTTGACAAAAAATGATTTTCCTGTTGCCTCCAAAATAGAAAAAACTACCCGGTCGATTTTGATGAAATTTGAAATACTAGTTCCTTATGGTGTAACCTAGTGCAAGTCGTAGCCAAATTTAAATTTTTTTGAAATTAGCACCTGCACCCCCCATTTGGGGCACCAAAGTTTTGAAAAAATAGCTAAAAACTGCAAAAGGCAAATCCTTTTTACTTAAGTGAGCTCCATGCATAATTTCAGAAAAATTTAATAACTTCAACGGGCTCTGTGAGTCAAACAAGATTTGAAAATTTTGAAAAATCAGTGTCAATAATACATCAAGTACAAGTAATCCTTATTAGGAATCGATTTGGGAAATATTAAAGGCACATCTATGGTGCTTTACCTATTTATAAAAAAAATCTGAAAATTTGACATGATCACGTAAGAACTGTCTCACAAACGCGAGCGGCGAACATAGGAATTTAATTATAGCCGGATGGTGGTGGGTAATAACTTAATAATGATAAAACAATCAGGTAAAATAGGATACACATATTTATCATAAAGAGATCAACACCACATCACACACATAGCAAATTTTATGCACAAAAAAAAAAATCTGATATCCTTACCAAAAAACCTTTAAAAAAGAAAATTCGTTTAAAAACCCCAAACGAAATGACCTTTATCTACCCATAAAAAAAATCTGATATCTACAATGCCCTACAAAACAGATCATAGTCACAAAACTTGACCTGTGTATAGCAAAAAAAAAATTACAGTAACAAAATAGTACTGATATCGCCGGCGGAGGAAACCCCTGTTATGAAGATCGTTTAGTCCCCACTCCCCAATACCTCCGTCAGAAAATGAAATCTTGTACTCCCCACGCCCCACTGTCTCCCTCAGAAAATGAAATTTACCTGTCTCCAAAAAAATTCAATTTTTGGGTTGAACAAGTCTGTTTCCAAATCAAGCTCACTAGCACCTTATAAATTATAAAAATAAGTCAACTCTAGAACCGTTAAATTTAATCACCGTGAAAATCAACACTCCAAAAAATTTCAATTTGTGGGGTGCACAAGTCCGTTTCCTATAATGATTACATTTCACTATCTATAATTTATAAGGTGCTGGTGAGTGTGAGTTTGATGTTGTTTTTCACGGTGTTTTACTCCTCATAAACAATTAAATTGGATATTTTTACATTTTCAACGAAAAGTCCTTACCAAAATACAAACATGCAGACAGAAAGTTTGAGCATTACTAGAATTTAGTGATACACAAATTGGTTTGGGTTATTGTACTTGTGATATTTTGTAGTAAGTTTTCATTAACAATGTGTTAAATTAAGTTTTATTTTTCTCTACCATATTTAAACATGTAGTTTTTTTTAGAAACGATGTACCAAGTTTTGTTGCGAAATCAGCATTCGCAACAAAAAATACTACATTCGCACACTTTTGAGACAACCTGTTTATATTGTGTATGGTAAAAATATCTAAGGAAGTTTTCTTCCGAAAAAACTACTTTCGGTAAAACAATAATATTGCATTTGATAGATGCAAGTGAAAAACCATTATAAGGTCTTATACTATCGTTACACTCATAAACATCGTAGAGAACAGAAACATAGCTATAAGAGCTAAGCCACTTAATTCTGCGGCAAATTAGATTTTTATAAATAATAAAACTTTTAATTAAATCAAATATTGAAACTAATTAATTTGTCCACTAGAGACTATTGGTCATTTAATTTATTTTTGTTGAAGGATCCCAATAAACAAAATAATAAACACCAATTAAATTTGCACGACATAAACTTTATTGTTCTAATACACAATTTAATTACTGAATAACTATAAAACTGATTATATAACATACAGGTACAAAGAGCAGAGCACCACTAAAGGTTGATTTACACAATACGACAGCTTAGTGTCTGTCGTAAAAGTAAATTGATGCCTATCTACTTGAATTTATTGCTAATTGGTTCAAGTATGGAAGTGCTTAGTATGCATAATGTCCTGTCACTACGTTTTATACATTTGTTGGCAAACACTACCTAACGTGGTACTTGTAAACTGAAATTGCATCATTGAATTTAACGTATCTTTGAGATATTTTGTGAGAAATAAAAAGAAAGGTAAATTTAACGAATTATTTTCATTGTTGTTCGTTGTAACGTGCTGCCACCTTGCAAGCCGTTTACAAACAATTTATTAATAGAAAACAAAAAAAAAATGAAAAATAAAAATTTAATTTTGACAAAAATATTTCTAAGTTATTTTTAAAATAAAAAATACCTTTACTGTGTAACAATTATTTATTATTTCCTATCTTCAATCCATTTACTTATTTATTTAATTAAATTATCATTTTAAAATATTACAACACCTTAATCCCAATGAAAACAAACAAACATAACCCCAAAATTGAAGTTAGGTTATGTTTTGATCATATCTGTTACTCAACAGTTGATCATTGAAATATCTGTTACACATAAAACTGTCTCATCTATGACTACAGTTCTCCGGTTAAAAATGGACTCGTCCAGAACCATGGCCGCCATGTTGATCACATGGCAACTTTGGCTCCAAACCGCCTCCCTCACCAAAGACTGCCGCCATTTTATTTCACACAAAGAAAAACTAAAAACTGAATTTATAATTTAAACAAGGTTCGTTACCATAAAGTACTTCTGGAAAGGATAAAAACTCAAATTAAAAAGTCATAGTGATTGGCATTAATACTTTACTGTACCATTTTAGATTGCAAAACACACACATTAATAATTAAATCAAATTGGCAATTCATCATCTCAACTATCGCAATCAGACACTCAAACACACAAATTCATTATTAATAATTTCACCTTAAACATACAACAACTTATATTGATAAATTATTCAAATGCAGACTTGGTTAAATTAATTTACTACTTACGATTTTTTTGTTTTATAGTGCACTTTAAAGAAAATATGAATTTACAAAAGAGAAAACTTACAACACAATCTTATTCAATTTAAAAATAGAAAACCCCATAACACTTTTATTCGTCGCACTCTATCCACGTTGATTTTAGTTTACTGAGACGTTCGTTGCACAATCCTTACGTAAAAGGCATAAAGGACGCTACGCCATGATTCATACTTCCAAAGTTATCACTTTTGAGACAATTTACGAACAAATTTCACATCTTCGTTATCGTACGATGTACGGCACTGTCTTTACTCCTCTTTAAACATATTTAAACGGTAGTTGTACTTTAACTACCGCAAATAAGCACTTGTTAAAACATTTCGCTGGACTAACTGCAAAACATGTCTGCTTTGTACTAGATCACTGATGCAAGTGGGAAGAAGGCTCCTTCTTCTTCGTTCTTTCTTCCGATCACGCCATGTCACGTGATACAAACCAGGAGACACCAATGGGAAGCTGTTCTCCAGGGGGCCGTAAATATGTTTCCCTACAACTACCTTTGAATGTTGCCAACATCTCGGACAAAAATTCTGTCTCTATCATAGATGAATCACACAGGCTTCCAACATAATCTATCAAGTTTATTTCTTACGATGTCTGAAATAATCTTTCAATATTTATTCATCACTGTCTAAAAACTTAGTGGACCATAGCTTCAAACCCT
>JAGFPH010002191.1:46721-83754 GCA_018207615.1 Philaenus spumarius
TTATTCATCACTGTCTAAAAACTTAGTGGACCATAGCTTCAAACCCTACAATACCTTTTAAATGTTTTTCATATTTTGACACATCATGGAACATAATTTCAATATTTAAACAAAACTGAAATTAAACATGAAGTTAATATTATGTTTGATTTATTCTGAATTATTAATTTATGTCTGCATTTCCCTTTGAATTTCTATGTTCATTAATATTATGAAATAACTAAATCTTTTAAATTAGGCTAATGTCCAAAATTTACCTTATGACCCTTTTTACGTTATACTACTATTTTGATGTTTAAAAACCCTGAAACTCACATGTATTACATCGTTTATAATTGAACACAATAAATATTCCTTTTATAAATAAAACATGCTTTTAGGGAATAAGAAAATAATTTTGAACGTTTTATAATTTTAAAATACTTTCCATATTGGATTAGCCTGGGTACTTCCTTGTTTCTCAGTAGTTTATTTGGTTTTTAATATTAATCACATATCTTGTACACAGCACTGTAGAAATATGTTTTCATAGCAACATGGTGAGAAAATTGTTTTACTAAAAAAAGAGAGAACGTACTTGTTCTGACAACGTCATATAACCATCTACAGCGCTATCTGTTACTCATCAGTCGAACTTGTTCAAACAAAAATGAAAATTAAACTTGTTACCTAGCAACCAATTATTTAAATTGTGTTACAATAGTTATTATTTGAAAAAGTTTTCTAAAAGAAACGAAAGTTTGTCATATACAATGCATCATTAGTGACCGACGTAATAAAATAGCATTTATTAATTTTGAGAAACAAGATAAAGGAAACAATTTGTGACATTTTCAACTAAGTTATATTTATATTGGTTAAGGGTGTGCAAATGAAACGTCCTGAATTACAATGAACAAAAATATATACACAGAAAATAAAATTTAAAGTATATATACAAGTTTATTGTTAGGATCACTTGTCGTGGTTCGGATTCCACGTAAAACTATAGGTCCCGTCTTCATTAGCCTTAAGTGCAAAACAGCAGGACGTTAAACCATAAAAAAAAAAAAAAAAACACTGAGCGGTACAGAGAAGGCTAGGACGGTGTCTGAACAAGACGACTGTGCTAGAGCTGTAGAACGTTCCACATTTTTTCGTATTCAAAATCAGTTACGTTACAGTTATTTATTTTTCGCTTATTTAACATCCATGTTCAAACAGAACTAGTCTCATTGTTAATTGAATTTTCGGTAGACGACTGTAACTTTATACAGATACACACCTAAACCATCTCAATTGTAGTTATTATTATTACAATTTAGAACTGAATGTTAATTGAAAGTTTAAGAATCTGAACGAATTAGTGTTAAGGCTTAGAGTAAAACGGAACAACTGAACAGGCCAAGTAATCAAAAATCGCATAAGTTCAGTATGAGAAGATAGTTCAAGCGATATGTACAAATAATGTATATATACTTTATACATAATATGTTAAACATATATAGGAGCGGCAATAGATCGTTTGGAATGGCGGTGATAACCTTTACGCTATGATTTTGCTGGCATAATTTTAATTTCGGGTGTTGTTGGTTCTTTCTTCGTAGAGTTTCCACTCCCCAATCTTCGTAAGTGCAAAGTCCAGAGGCTGTCAATGCAGGCAGGGAGCACACAGCGTGGTGTCTCAGTAAGACGATTGTTTAAATTAAATAACGTTAAAAAAATGTTGATTTATTTTTATCATTTTAAATCTAAAAATATTTTAGGATTCTAAAGTTTTTGTTTTTCACAGCATTAAAAAAAAATGTTTAATCTAATTCATCTACTCCCAGTAGTTCATCTAGTCCCAAAACAGTTATATGTTTGCAACTGTAATCATTACTGAAGAAGACGACTTGCATCGAAACGAGTTTGATATTAAACGTTTTGTAATGAGAAAATGCGTTTTATTGTTAATAAAATGTAATCTAATTCTGTCTATGTATTTAAAGCATGATATTATTTAAAAAGTTCTGCAATATTATTCTGGTATTGACCAATAAGGTATATGCATTCTCTAGTCAATACATTTAGTTGGAAATAACTACAATACAAATTATTCTTTTTAAAATGCATTTAATAATCAAGTTTTCCACACAGCAAATTGCATATGACAGATTTAGTATAAAGTTCAATCGATATATAGTAATCTTCAGAATTTAAACAGTGTAAAATAAAAACGTGATTCGATATATATTTTTTAACAGAATAAAAGAAAAATACTTCAGTTGTAGTTTTACGTAAAGGAGTACTTGTAAAATTGCAATAATTATCTGAATAAGGAAACCATGTTTTTATAATAAAACGTTTGATATAAATTTTTTGTTTGCTTACATTATAAATTCGTCATAACAGATATACCTTGCACAATTTAATTGTTAGCTGTATACTTACCAATGCAATTAATGGGATATAAGGGTGGATGGTTTTGTAATACCTTCGTGCGTCTTTATCCCTTGTCCTCATTACTATGAGACAATTTCCCAACTAAATATAATGTAAAGTAATGTACAGGAAAATAGGACGCAACTAGCATACAATTGGAAATTGATAGTTCCTGAGGTATAAAAGAGGATTTTGGCTCAGTTATTTCAGCCGTTTATACTCCAGGGAAATGATCACATCGTCATAATCGCAAAGAAGTAAATATAACTTACATAATAAGGTGCTAGTTTGTTTAAACTTCATTCCTTATGCATTTATGTATTTTTTTTCAGTTTTTTTTAGTTTTAAAAGTTTAAAAGTAATCGACTTCAAATTTTATATACACAATAAACATTATGTGGGGGGTTACGATTGTACTTAGTTTTAAGAAGCAATTTCGAAAATAAGCTCAAAAGTTCTCACTCAGGTCGATAAAAGACAACTACATTTTGTAGGATAATTTTTCAAAAAATAATTGTAAAATGTGTAATACTGTACGGCTTCGAAACTTTGATCTAAACAAAAGGATGAAACCATAGCTAGTTCATGCACGAATTTCGTCTTCGACACCGATACTATACGAATGTTAAATATCTGCTCCAATGCAAAAAATATTACAAAGCAATAAGCTTGTGTTAAAGTTGAAGTAATTGCTTTAATTATATACGATATTTTATTATATTTCAAAATCTTTAGACTTACAAGTTGGATAAGTTCAGTTTAAATATTTTATATTAAAGTAACATTATATTAACTGTACTATAGGATACAAATTAAGCACACATTGTTATATTTTTGACGTTTTATGTACTCGTACACATAAAAATAACCATTTATTTCTCCAGACTATATGTCTTGCACTTTCAATTAATGACTACAGGGAAATTTCATAAATACAACGTTCTAAACGAAAAGTTACAAATATTTAAACTATAAATCTCACCAGATAACCTGTGTGTGATATATAGCCTAACATATTTGTAACTAGTAAAACAATAACGAATAACCCACAACAGGACTTTGAAACTACTATTGCTTCAGAAAGCTTGATATATAATGCTCAGACGGTATGCAATTTCCCGTAATAAAAAATGTATTGATTTCAGTTCAATTTATTATTAATTGTATTGTACAAGTGTAAATTTTCCTAGACATAAATGTGTTAAAACTCTTTATGTTTTTTTATTGGTATAGTTCTAACACATTTTTAACAGTTACACTATACCAATTTTAATAGTTCTTTATTTAATCGACTGCCAGACTTTAAATTAAATTCGACCCAAGAGGTTTTGTAGCTGAGGAGTATTTCTTGGCTAATTCTGCTGTGGGTTAAGTTCTTCTTCCCTCAATGTGTTATACTTATGTGTAAGTAATTCAGATAATGTAGTTTATTCAGCTATTTCAAGTTCTCATTTAAATAAAATTAAAATTAATAATTTATTTTAACAAGTTGGTCAAGAAAGAATGATATAAATAAAATAGATTACAAATTTCAAGAATTTTCAAACCACCTAGGATACCATACATAATAAATATGTGATTATTATATCTGACAGCACCGTTGTTCTAATCTAATATTAATTTTCTATTAGAATATTGCCTAGGTTTTGAACTAGATTTCAATTACATTATTACTTATAGTCTGTCCGCTCGGCAGTGATACCTGACTTCTCGGAACTCAACGGCAACTCGGTGGCAAACTAGTGGAGGGGGAGTTGAGTTTAGTGAAGTCAGGTATCACGGCCGAGCGGAAAGACTATAATATAAAATGTATACGTGGTAGTATTACAAATGTTAACCCCTCCCATCATTTCCATTTTGAGTTCATTGAAAGAGTGGATCAACATCTTGGTATTATTAACTTCAGTTTAGAAAAACAGTTTTATCTATTTTACATTCTAAAAAATCATTGACAGTTAATTGGAAATACATTTTTGCAAGTTTATTTGTACTTGTCTTTAAGTGACTTTTTATTATTTTGATTTCATAAATCAAACTCAAGTTTAATATTAACAACTCAAAATCTACAAATCTATAACACCGTATAGTTAGAGAAGTCAAAACAATTATTCAGTTGTATTGTTCACTTATTGACCTTAGATTAAAGGCAAAGACTTACCGCAAAGAAACCATTGACCTCGTCCTTAAACAATTTCATAGAATATTTTATTAGTAAAATGTAGTTTATCTGATTGTGACCTTTGATTAATTGCAGTTTTAAACACTTAATTTTGTTTGAAGTTGATCGTGTCAACCGCTCTCAGTCTTTGTTATATTTGCATGTGTTGATAAATGTGTTGTGTATTTTTATTTATCTAAAATGAACTTTTCAATAACCAAAACACTGCACGCTACAAACAGTTTGGAACGTGTAATCTATAACTATTAAATTTTATTCTGCAGGGTTTTATTTTAACGCTAATTTCGATTAGGTTTATTAATTTTACAACGTTCAATATTGAATTAAATTAGGCTTTTAGTGTCTTAGGTTTTTTCCTATTCTAAAAATTCTTTTCCGCTATTTTTAAGTAAGATACATTTTAAATTAGATAATTGATAATTTCTTTACTTTTATAAATTTCACAAAATGCAATCTTAGGTGTTTATGTTTTACTTGGAAATAAGGTCAAAACTCTTAACGCAAAACGCATATCTATATGTCCTGCAAGACTTTTGATGTAAATATCAGTTGAAATTTGCCGTTATGCTACACGGTTAGTTTGTTTGCTGTGAAAACATTCTTCAGTTAGATGTTTTATTGTACCGTAAATTGTTGTAGTTATATTTATTGATTGCTTTAAAAAACAAATTATATTTAAATGTTTCTCCTTTTGCTGTTATTTTTTTAAATATAAAAATAACACTAACTTTTAATTATAAGAATTGTACAATGAATGCCACACAATAAAAGAAAAAATAAAATTTACAGAGAAAATAACAATCTCTAAGAAGAAAAAAAAAAACTTACTGCCTACTTAGGAGTTCCATTACAAAGAATAACAATTATTAAATTAAATACATAATTAACTGCGGTTACGAAAACAATACGTACACATTTTTTAAAGAAAATTTTAAACCCTTTTTTCTAACTAAAATTTATATATATTTTTTTAACAATCTAGTATCTTGAGTGCAGAATCATTGTAATCATACATGGCCATCTATGCAGTTACACGTATACGTACAGATTTTAAATAGATCGCATTCAGACAGCTATACATATACATAATATATAAAATATATACATTAACATCCATGACATTAAAAAAATCTATATAAACTTCTAAAAACTATAAAATTTCCAAACAAATTTAAAATGGGCCATAACATCTGCTTCATGGTGTATTTACAATAAACGAAATTAAAATTAAATCTAAATTTACATATTAACAATAGATTCTGAAAATGTATAGTTTTTAAAAGGTCGCTACTTTTACCACCGGGTATACAGTACATTCTCATCTACATTCTTGGAAACTATACTCGTGGCCATGAAATTAGGCGGGTGAGAGAAATGGCGGTGTTGCCAGATATGGAACTAGTCAAGCGATAGAAGGTCGAGATTCGCCTACCTCCACGCACGAACTGGCAACACTACCCATGCACTGTTGCCAAGTTCAAGCGCCTAAAAAACTAAATATTCGTGCAATAAAAAACTCAAAATATGTTTTGCATTAAAATTTAATAATAATATAAACTAGTTTTAGTATTAATGTTGAGAAATATGAGTTCTTTTACTTTTTTTGTTGCTAGTTATTAATAAACTCAAAGAAAGAACTTTGCGAAAGGCTCTCGCCGAGCGCCCTCGTGTCTTTGTTCTTGATTCATACAGTCTTGCGTTTTAAAACTAAACTAAGAATCGCAAAAAGAAAGTTAAAAAAATATATTCATACGATTTTCTACAACTTTGCCGCAGACGAAATCTTTCTTCCTAAAAAAAAAAACAAAAAACCTTCGCTTGGTGAAATGCACGGTTGTTTTGAATTAAATTACCATTTAGGTTTTTGTTCTTTTATTAATTATTTGCTGCAACATACAAAAGTCATGCCATTGGAATCAGATTGTATATGAGCGTCACTTTTTATTACTATCGTAATACCCTTTGAAGCGGAAATTGTGGCTGTATTATATTCCATTTTCAATTTGTCAGGATAAATTCTTGTTTCGTGAAGGTTTTAAATGTATCTGGATGAAAGGGGCATGTGTGATGGCAGAGATCCTGCACTCAAGGAACTTGGTTGTATATCTTAATATTAATATAATTTGAGTAAAAAAAGTGACTATAATTTTCTTTTGGGAAATGGCAATTTAAATGTATTGTTACTGCAGCCGCACTGAATTCTATTTTAAATTGAATTTTTTTGTTTATAATTTTTGTAATGGAACCCCTAAGCAGGCGAATAGCCTTAGGGGCCCTATATTGCGTTTTATCTAGCCTAAGTATTTTCTTTCTTGAAAGAATTGGTTATTTTATATATGTGTATTTTATTTTGTAACATTCTGTTGTAGTTGTTTTATAATTCTTGTTATTTTAAGTTAGCTAATATTTTTGTCATATTTAGAGTTATGTAGAAATAGAAAAGGAAGAAAATACAACTGTATTTAATTTTGTTTAGAAACAATAAATAAATAAAATAAAATAAAATCAGTAGCATTTTCTGAAGGCAGTGGTATAATTTTATTTTACGATGATCTGTAGACAGATTCACAAGCACACTATTTTGCTCTTCAAAACCTTTACATGGCGGGTGTAAGATGTAGAAATAACTACTGCACGAATTGGCAATACCGACATTTCTCTCACCCGCCTAATTTCATGGCCGCGATTATAACAACAAATATCTTAAGCCTTTAAGAATAGATCCTATGCTCTTCAAGCACTTATTGTATTGTGGTAATTTGTTGTAGAAACACCTAGTAAAAAAGTGAAGTGTTTTTTTTTAGAAGGTTTTGGTATGTTTGGCACTCGGTAATTGCTTTTAATAAACCTTTTTATATGATTGTTATCAGAGCATTTGGAATTTCCACTGATATTTATATCAGAAGAAGAAGCGAAGAAATGAAAAACTATTTGTGCCGCCACTCAAAAAATTAAATATATAATTTAATCAATTGGAATTGGTTATCTATAAGTGAGTAAGCAAGATAGAATCAAATGTTGTCAAAATAAAAATAGGTTGAAACTGGAACAAGAGCAGATATATTTGATCAGTTAGGCCTTTCCCTTACCACAAAAACGAACTTGGTAGGTTGTGGTTTGTAAAGCAATTTAACTAGCTAAGAAATGTACTGAAACAAAAAATAAACTACTATTAGATTTTAAATTTAAACAAAAAGTAAAGTCTGACACTTTGAAAATCAAATATAGTTTGTGCCTCTCAAATAATTTGTTAAAATAAAATTCTCATATTACTGATTTAAAAACATAGATGGACAAGGGTTATAGGGGAGATTAAAACTAATTTAGTCTTGCAGTAATAAAATGGGGACAACACCGATGATCTGATAGTATTTATCTACAGTTATTCAATTTATTTGCCCTTGTCTACTGACCTAATTTATATCTTTCAATAATATTGGTTATCCATATTATCCACTATCTGAAAATTAAGTGCAATTTAAATAAGTATATAAACAGTATTTGTACTTCAATTAACAATGTTAGAGAAATTTGGCTGTAAACAAATTCTTGGTTTAGTATAATTGGTAAATTAAGGAGGCATAACATAGAGTAGATTGAAAGAGTTGTCTATAATCTGCATAACATGGATTTGCTGGCCCTTAGAAAAAATATTGATACAAATTAATATAAATATTTGAAAAAGGAGAGTTGTATTAACCGTTTATGTTTTTATTTATATTGTTATTATTGTTGCTAATTAATTTACTATCGTGCTATTTGTAATTAATTGTCATAGTATTCTCTCATTTTCTTTCATCTATTATTATTAAAGTGAATTATAACACTTATATTCAATTACTTTGGTATTTATTGTTCACTGGTTGCCCGTCAATCGTCTTCGTCATGGTATGTGTGCTAAATAAATTAAATAAATAAAAAATCAGAGTGAAGAGGGTCTATTTTTTCAACCGCCAAATCTACAGACTGGTAAATCACAGCTTGATGTTTGCTGTATCTTTTATTGCGAATGTATAGATCGGGTTAGTTTAGATTAGGTTACGTCTTAAATAATATTTTCTTAAAATTAATAAGTTCCAAATTTCAGCTCTCTAGCTGTAAGGAAAGAATACAAATTAGTATTGATTGTTTTTATGGTTTTTTATTACATTTTCTACCCTTAGCAGCACTTAACGAAATGTACAACTGGTTTACTTTTTATGTGTATCGTTTTAAGGAATGTATGAATATTAATAATTATTGTTTTTAGGGGTTGTTAACACATTTTCACTCCTAGCAGCACGTAACAAAATGTAAAAGTAATTTATTTTTCATATGTGTTTTGTAAGAAATATATGTAAAACATTTCAGCTTTAAGGAAAGTAAACAAACAACATATATTGTTTTAGGGGATGTTTCAACCCTTAAAGGTCAACTATTTTAAAATCCTATCTTAAAGCGCCTATAGCGCCTATGAGCAATATGTGAACCAAATATTTCAAGTTCCTTAGCGGTATTAAATTAATATTTATAGTTATAGGGGTTGTTACTAAATGTTCACCCCTTAGCAGAAAGTGATAAAATGGTAAAACTGGTTTATTTTTTATATGTATCTTCTAAGAAATAAATGTACAAAATTTCAGCTTTCTTGCTTTAAGGAAAGTATAACAAACAATGTTTATTGTTTTATGGGTTGTTTCAACCCTTAAAGGCCAAATATTTTTAAATGATTTCTTAGTTCACCTCTAGCCCCTATTGAGCAATAGTATTAAATTAATATTTACAGTTTTAGGGGTTGTTACTACAGTTTCACCTATTAGCAGAACGTTACAAAATGTAAAACGGGTTTGCTTTTATATCTATGGTGTAAAAAATAAACGTAAAACATTTTTGTTTTCTAGCTTTAAGAAATTATAACATACAATATAATTTTTTTATTGGTTGTTTCAACACTTAAAGATCAAGTAATTTAAAATCCTTTCTTATTGCGCCTCTAGTGCCTATGAAAAATATGTGTACCAAATTTCAAGTTCCTAGGAGGTAAGGTTTTTGAGATATATAACAAACAATATTTATTGTTTTAAGGTTTATATCAACCCCTAAAGGCCAAATATTTTAAAATAATTTAATAGTTCGCCTCTTGTAGAAACTAGTTTGACAAGTAAATTAAAGAGTTGTGTTTAAACTGCATCCAATGGATTTGCTAGCCCTTAGAAAATATATTGATATAAATTAATATAAATATTTCGGTAAAGAGAGTTGACATGAAGGTGGAGGAAGGATTGATTGCGGGTTATATTTATATCAATTATTTCAAACCAGTCAATATTCCAGACATAACTCTCTTGAAATAAAAAAAAAACTATATCGGTTCAATGAAAAAATAGAACTGACTTAAAAACAAAACTAATTTACTGGGAGTTAAACTACATTTTACGATTATTACTAACCTTTTTATAATCATATAATACACCTTCCTGACTATGTGTTATAATACATTAAGGAAGCTATCTTAACTTTTAAATATCAAGACGTTGTCTTAACACATTCATTGATTTTATTGAGTTACATACAAAATGCCATAACTAGGTTACCAGGTGTCGTCATGGTAGAGGAATCCAACCACCATCAAAGCTACACAAAGATGTATTGTTGGAATAATACTTATAACAGTATTTAGGAAGATTTTGTGAAGAAGGGTTTTTACAGTAGAGAAGGGGTTTATATTTTTTTAAACATTCCAAGCAGGAATTAAAAAGTAAGTAATAGACGTTCGGTTTTAGAAGGCTACTTATGGCCAGTCTTTTCATATTAAAGATGTGCTGTTGCAGTGAATTTTTAATGAGTCATAAAGTCGGAAGATGCCAAAGAGCACCGATCATGCTCCCTAAAACACGTTTGGAATTTCACTAAAACTTTTATAAATATATTATGTATATATGTGTTAGTACTATACTTCCTCATTTTACCTCAGATTTCATAAACATTTAGTTCACATAATGGTTATCTAAGTCACTTGGACGAGTTAGTGGCCAGAAATATAAAACAACTGGAAGCACGTTTTTGTCAGAAAGTAAAATTTGTTTTGAGTTGTTTCGTACTATAATAATTATTTTTTTAAATACATGAATTTATTCTGCACAATCGTTTTAAAAAAAATAAATACATTAATTATTCTGCAAGACATTTGTTTGTTTTATAAATACATGAATTTATTCTGCACAATATTTTTTTTAAAAATAAATACATGAATTTTTCTGCACTTTTTTTGTGTAATTCATGAATTTATTCTGCAGAATTTTTTTTTTTAATAAATACATTAATTTATTCTGCACAGTCGTTTTTTTATAAATACATGAATTTATTCTGCACTATTCTATTGTTTATAAATACATAAATTTATTCTGCACAATTTTTTGTTATATAAATACATGAATTTATTCTACACAATTAAAAAAAAATAAATACATGAATTTATTCTGCACAAGCGTTTTTTTTTTTATTATAAGTACATGCATTTATTCTGCACATTTTTTTTATAAATACAAGATTTTAATTCTGCACAAATGTTTTTGTACAAATACATGAATTTATTCTGCATAATTGATTTTTTTTTAAATAAATGTATTTCTTCTGCACAATTTTTTCAATAAATACATTAATTTATTCTGCACAATTGTTTTTTTTTATAAATACATGAATTTATTCTGCACAATTGTTTTTTTTTTTTGCACGACAAAAATGGACTTTTGTTCTCCTCAAAATGTAAATTAATAAAAAAGTACCAAGTCGAAATCCACAAGGTATCAGCTTCTGTTCCGAGGTCAAAGACAGGGATGCAAACTTACGCAGTGCGTTTGTCCACTACGAACGAAATGAAACAGTTTATAATCCTAGGCCGCAATTTCGAGGTGCAAACTCTCACGTTGCAGTTTGCGCTATGAGCGGAATAAAGCAGTTTGTGGTCAGGTCCAAAGGTTAAGGGACAAACAAATCCTACTAGCATATTTTGTACACGGAGGCAGCTATTCAGCGCCTTCTTGAGTCAACAAACTTCCCAAATTGTTGATTTTAATTTTGAAGATTTCAAGATTTCGAAACTTAATTTTGGAAATATCCTCAAATCACGTCAGTGGTTCGGCTGCGTGAATGAATTATTTATTTCAATGAAACACGTCAAAAAAAAAAATTAATTGAAAAGAAGAAAAAAAAGTTGTTTGAGGGTAAGACATTGTTCAATGCTTCTTTGATGCAAATTGCAGTTATTGGTTTTTTATGTCTTTGCGTAAGATCCTGTAAATAATGACATACAAAAATCATTCATAATAATTTATTAAAGTTTGTATATTATTAAAATTTATTATATTATAACTTTAAAAATATTTTTTGATACCTCTTTTAGTACTACAAGGAGTATTATATATATTGTATTATTAAGTGATGGAATTACGATGAAAATAGATCTCGGATTATTTTATTTCACAAGAACTTTGTTTATGTAATATACATTACAATAAATGTTTATTGGGACAACCAATTTTCTTTTATTTGATTTTAAAAATACAATATAAATTCAATACTAAATTATAAACTTTTATATTATATATTTTTTTAAATATAAAGTTTCGTCATTTTTATTAGTAGATATATATTTAAGTATATTTAAACTATATCGTGGTTAAATCTTATATAATGATTTCATTTTGAAAATATTGTTTATATATTTAAACAAATACACATTTAGTTAGCAAGATTATTTTCCCTTAATTGTTTAATCAGTTTCGCAGAACATTTATTACAAGTTCTATAGGTAAAGCTGCAAATATTTAAACCATAAATCTCGCCAGAAAACCAGACGTGTTTGATATATAACCTAACCTATTCGTAACTATTAAAACAATAACGAATACACCACACCCGAGCTTTTCAAGTGCTATTGTTTCAGAAAGCTCATAACTGCTCAGAGAGTTTGCAGTTTGTTGTAACTAAATTTATTTGTATTAGTTCAATTTATTACTAATTTGTTCATATAAATTTTAATTTTCCAATCCCTGAATGTGTTAAAACTGAGCTATAGATTTATTGGTTTGGTTTCAATGTTTTCGTATTAAACAATACTAATTTTAACTTATGATTTAAAGTTTAGTTACTTTATTTTAGAGAAATTAAAAACAACCACAGATACAGTGTTATGTTATTTTAGTTTAGTATTTACATCACTGGTTTAATATTATGCTTAAATTCATATCAAGTCAAATACAATTTAGTATGTAACATTATGATTTTTTGTTTTAAATAAAGATGTATTTTTTTATGGATAGTTTATGAAACCATAAATAAGTTTATGTCTATTTCAACAGTTTTATATAATTAAACAAATGTTTTATAGTAAGAATATGGCCATTATTTACTGTTGCTCTTTGGGTATAGATATTTATTTGACTTGCAGATGTAAGTATTGTTTTTACATAGTCTTATGATAAAATCAAATGTTTCTTATTATATTTTAAACTATTGATTTAGCTTCTCGCTAGAGATCACTTTACTATGTTCATAAATATTAAAAACAAACTATACTACATTACATTTGTATGTATTTTATAAAATCAATGTCCTTGTGGGTATCGTCAAAGACAACACAGGTTAAATTTAAACTTCCCTCACAAGTTGGATTAAAGTTCACAAATAAGCTTCCAAACTTTCAAAATTCACCAGACTACACGAAAAATAAATTAAAACAGCCTCAGAAAATTTCTATTTTTTGGATCATTTTAGTCGGTGGATGAGTTTGTACATAATGCACGTACTATTTTGTGATATATGTGATCTTTTTTTTGCAATGGGTTTTATCATATTATCTTATTCTTACAGATTGTTTATTTTTTCATTTTTTTTTGTTTTCTTTTTTTTTTTTTTTTTTAAGGCGAAAAACCTGGGTGGTTATTTTTTCAATTTTGAGTCTTTATGTTATTTATTTTCTGTCTTTCTCTATTTTTAAGCTGATTTTTGTTTAATTGTATTTTCTGATTTAATGTTATACAAATACTTTTTGTAAAAAAAACTAAAAAAAAAAAACAAAAAAAAAAAAAACAATGTCGAACAAATAAATAAATGTTAGAAACTCTTTCTTTCAGATTTAGAATAGATTTCATAATTTATTAATTAAGTGTACATGATTTTCTGTAAAATAAATATACAGATCAGATAATGATACACAGTTCCCAGTACAATTGAACAAAAATACAGTTACAAAGATTTTTTAATTACATAGTTGGGTTTTATCTATAGATCCAAAATTAATGTACTGAATCCCCTAGAACACTTTTTGTTCGTCTTCTCACAATCCCCCACAAAAATAGGTTAAACAACCTGGAAATATTTGTGTAATTGTGGTTACCTGTTGTTATCAGTAGGTAAGCAATATATTAAAACCACCCACAAAGTTTTAAAACGTATTTAGTTCATTAGAACTAAATAATGTGACCACCTCGATCATGATTTGAAGGTGCAGTTTATACAATTGTTTAATAGATGGTCTTTAAACATAAACAAATAATAATGCACAGAGAATTGTATGTAAATACTAATAAATAAATAATATAAATTTAAAAATAATTTCAAGTAATTATCAAAGTTTTTATTACTTAAATGTATTTATTTAAGTGGGGGGAGGGCGGGCATATATAGGTCTGTAATATAGGCATATATAGGACTGTGAACTACGACATCTGAAGTGTTCTACGATAGGTTACAATGTTGCTTCTCTATAAAAATGGTCAGTTTTAGAGAGTACCCAACACTTTTAAATGGAAACTGGTGATTTTTAACATTTTAAATAAAATGCATAAAAAAGACGAGGTAATGGCGCTCTTGATATATTTTTGAATACAAAAAAAAATCTTAAAACGAAATTATCGTTTGTTATTTTTTAAATATAAAAAGGACAATTTACCTTTCGTTATACAATTTTTTATACAATTTGGTTATTTTATAACGTATTCTAAAAAAAAACCATGTAAACAATTTTACATTTTAGAGAAGGCAGAAAAAATTTCCAACTTACAACAAATACAGTTACCTATTTGACCTAATGGTTTAAACCTACATAAAAGGGTTTAGTTCTATGTATACGTTCATCCACTAGTTGTGATAATGAGTTTCATAAAACCAACTTAAAGTTTAGTGTGACTTTTTAGTTGTGTTTGTATGTACAAGACTGCATTAAGTCTAGTTTTAGTAATATCATACAGGGTAAAATAACGTATTTACTGAAAACTTATAAACATAATCTTGAGATGTAAAATTTAAAAATAACCTTGGGTTCATTCGTCCTCTGTAGTAGACAATCTGTATCTCAAAAACGCACATTTTAATCTAAAAACATCAACAATAATAAACAAAATATATGTATATATTAGTCCTAGAAAGAAATTTTACAACTGTTTGATATAAAAATAAAATGTCTGACTGAAAGGTATAGTAAAAAGGGGATGTTTATGGTTAAACACTTTATAAAGTTTCCTAATTGTAATTAAGCTCGGTTTTGTGCCCATCTAACAATCGATTACTTCGAAAAAAAATACGTGTTACGAGTGTGTATTACGTGATTAGAAAATAAATAAGTTCTGGATTGCTTTACATTATAGTTCCTTGACGGTCATCATAACGTTTATAAAAATCTAGAATTAACCTTTTATAAAATGCTAAATAATCACTTCCATCCCTTTTTAAGATTTAGATTATATTGACTGTTTTTCATTTTATTTTTACTTAAATCGAAGTTAACTTTATAAAGTGTACTGAACTGGCAATACACAATTTGTTTATCAATTTATCATGTCATATTTCTTTAATTCTTGCTTAAGTTCAATGCATTTGAGTTTAAAATAGAATTGCTGAGGATTAATCACAATACTTAAAGTAATAACATAGTTTACATCTAATCAATTTGATTAGAACAAATTCAACGGATAATACCTACATAAGCACCTACATTTTTAAATGAATAAAACTACTAACATTTCTACAAAATAATAAATAAGCCTTTATTAACATAATATTTGCTTCCTTAAATTGTGTTCTTTGTCTCTCAATCAGAATTCTAATTTCGTTGGGGAATAAGGTATACAATAAGGTATTTGGAATTGCTTAATTCAATAAATTTGAGACTTAAATAAAAACAAAGCAGATAAAACTACTTTTAAACATTTAACGATACAGGATAAATACTTTGGTTGAACACGTAAGTCATAACAGATTGCTCTTTATTTTTCTTAGTAATTCCCTTTAAAATAAACAAATAAGTAGAACGTATTTGCTTTATTTCCTTTATCTAAGATAGAGATCTAATATCGCCAGAGAAGAAGGTAAATATTTTAAAGAGGTCAAATAATTACTTTAAAAGAACTTAGTAAAGGTTTAAGCAGTTGTTCAAATAAACGCTGTGCCCAGGGAGTTTGAAAACACAATAGTTGTTGGAGATGAATGATTCATTGTAGGTCAAGTGTTTTATATATTCTCTGAATGTTGTCTAAATACAGTTTATTGGAAATATATGTAAAATTGTTTAAGTACTAAAATTGTTTACATGGTAATTTTTCTAGAATACGTTATAAAATAACCAAGTTATATAAAAAATTGTTTATCGAAAGGTAAATTGTCCTTTTTATATTTAAAAAATAACAAGTAATGTTTTCGTTTTAAGATTTTTGTTATATTCAAAAATATATCAAGAGCACCATTACTTCGTCTTCTTTATGCATTTTATTTAAAATGTTACAAATCACTATTCTCCATTTAAAAGTGTTGATTACTCTCTAAAATTTACCATTTTTGGAGAGAAGCAACATTGTAACATATCGTAGAACACTTCAGATGGCGCAGTTCACAGTCTCAAAAACGTTAGACAGTATTCAAGTTAATACAAAGTAAACAAGTACAAAGTTAATTATTTGTAAACATATTTCATACACAACGTCTTCCTTCCAACAGTGTGACTATATTTTCACTGCCTTCTTAACTATTTACATAAATTACCAGAAAATAGTATTGTCATATCGTTTATTATATCGCTACAAGTCAAGCCAATAAAAGAGTTGTTAACCTTAAATAGTTTAGATAAATTGAATCACCTTTATTTTATTAGTCCACCTAAACACAAAATAGCCCAACAATTGTTCGGGTTGTAAAAAGGACATAGTTGTAATAAATTGAGTATAGGGCAAAGATTACAAAATTGTTAACAATAATTAATTTAATCTTATTTAGTCGTTATTCGATTCACAATTCATTTCTACCAAATCAAATTATATTATTTCTCCGTTGACCTATTTATGCAGCTTATAATGAACTTATGTTTTAACTTTACTCCAATTCTCCTAAATACATAAACAAATTTACAGTCTTTTTAATCGCGTTTATTTAGAAAACTTTATGTGATCAAATCAGAAGATTGAATCCCGAATAAAATATGATGACAATGTACATAATTAAGTATGATTTTGGAGAAATGTTACCTAGGAACTGAAATTGTTGCTTTAACAAAAAATATAACGTTCTGTCATTATACATGTAAGTAATAAAAATTTAGATATTTACTTAAAATTATCTTTAAAGTTATAATATTTAGTATTTAAGTGCAACCTGTGTAGTACCTTTACCTTATATTACCTTATATTTACCTTATATTATTTAGTAAATTTAACCTGTGCTGTCTGGCACGATACTCAACAGGACATCGATTTTTGACCGAGAATAAGAGAGGTCTCCGTTTTAACTCGACCGTTCGGCATTTCGTCTGTGTGTCTGTGTGTCTGTCTCACGATTACGGCCAAACGCCTTGACCGATTTTGATGATTTTTTTTGCATGAATATTCCTTATTCCTAGGCCGAGCCATGTATATATACGGTTTTTTTTTCCATTTTTCATTTTTAACCCCTTAAATAAAATAAAAATGGCGGCCGGACCGTTTCTCTCAATGTAAGCTTTTTTCCAAAGCCAGTTTGTGGCTTAAACGTAAGTCGAATTTAAAAACTAATAACATTTTGCTAAAAGAAAATTAAATTTTAAACAAAATTTTATTCTTGATTTTGTTCTGTATCTCTAACGGTAAGCTCACAAAATGGCCGTAAACTTCGAATTTGTTAAAAAATCGTCCAAGTTTTTTAATTTCAACCATGTTTTTATACGTTTATTCAAAACCAATTCAAAAGTGTTCCATAGCTTTTTTGTAGATAAAGGTTTAAAGAATTCATATATGTCAGTAAAAAAATTATTGAAGTAAAATTAAGAAAGTTATTAGCTCAAGAAACAATTACGTTCAGTAATGAAAGGAAAATGTTTAATTTATATTAATAATAGGTTAATTTCCTTATATCTCATCCGTCAGCAATCCAAATTTTTCCTTTGTAGGATTACCGGTTTCTACGGTACATGTTTAAATTTAGGCCTACATAAAAAGTAGTAAAAATTATTGTAATTTTTTTCATAAATGTAAAAAAGTTTCGTAATTTAGTTCTAAATAGTATAAAAATATTTATCAATTTCAAATTTCTTATTTTGAAAACACCAGTTTTTATGTTGCTACTACAAGACTGCTAACAAAACTAAGCCTGTTTTGAATAGTAATTTAGGAATATATCATTTGCCCAAAAATGACATATTATTATAAGAAAGTGTAGAGGATAAATCAAAGAATTGAACTGTATACCTGTAAATAATTATCTTTGTAAATTTCATAAAAGTATTTGACTTAGCTTTACTTGAATTACAAAATGAGATGAAACAAATGAAACCTCGCGGCGATAAAGGACATACAAATAATTTCCGTAGGACAGCGTGGGAAGTGTTGGTACATGGTTGAGATCACTATCACGACGTTTTAACATCGTTTGTTTTCATTATTTCTAATATTGAAATATGATATGGAACTTAAGTTAACTTATAAGTTAAGTTTGAGTTATTTAAGTATGTAAATATTTAATTGTATGTTGTCCCTCTATAACGCTATATTTTTAGCTATCTTAAGCATTATTAACCTAAATAAAACACAATGCCTCTAAAAGAAAATCTTTAGCAGTTAAAGCTCAAGAAAAGAAATAAAAACGAGAACTAGAAATCCCGGAATCGTGGGAATTGTAAATAATGTTTCACTGGCTAAACCTTGTGCTTACTTCCTTACTGGCACACTATTTTTAACCTAAGCTCAAAACCACATTTGTTATTTCAATGGGCGAGGTTTACTGTTCACAGACCTACTAGTATAACATAAATACAAATGTAATGTAATATAGTTTGTTTTTAATATTTATGAACATAGTAAAATGAACTCTATCGAGAAGCTAGATCAATAATTGTTTAAATATAATAAGAAACATTTGATTTTATTATATCAGTAAAAACAATACTGCAAGTATTACATCTGCGAGTAAAATAAATATATATATAGCCAGACATCAGTAAATAAAGGCCATATTCTCACTATAAAACATTTGTTTAATTATATATGACTGTTGGAATAGACATAACTATCAATAAAAAATTACATATCGTTATTTAAAACAAAAAAACATTAAATTAATTACTTACTAAATTGTATTTGACTTGATATGAATGTACGCCTAATATTTAACCAGTGATGTAAATACTAAACTAAACTAACATAAAACTGTATCTGCTGTTTTTTTTAATTTATCTAAAATAAGGTAACTAAACTTTAAATCATAAGTTAAAATTTGTATTGTTTAATACAAAAGCATTGAAACTAAACCATTAAATCAATAGCTCAGTTTTAACACATTCAGGGCTTGGAAAATTTAAATTTATATGAAACAATTAGTAATAAATTAAACTAAAACCAATAAATTTAGTTACAACAAACTACGAACTCTCTGAGCAGTTACTGAGCTTTCCGGAACAATAGCACTTGGAAAGGCCGGGTGTGGGTGTATTCGTTATTGTTTTAATAGTTACGAATAGGTTAGGTTATATTTCAAACACGTCTGATTTTCTGGCGAGATTTATGGTTTAAATATTTGCACCTTTACTTATAGAACTTGTAATAAATGTTCTGTGAAATTGATTAAATAACTTGATGGAAAATAATCTTGCTAAATAAATGTGGATTTGTTTCAATATAAATAAACAATAATTTAAAAATGATATCATTATATGAGATATAACCATGATATAGTTTAAATATACTTAAATAGGCTATATATATCTACTATTAAAAATGACGAAACTTTATATTCAAAAAATATAACATAAAAGTTTATAATTTAGTATTGGATTTATATTGTATTTTTTTAAACAATTAAAAGAAAAATTGGTTATCCTAATAAACATTTATTGTAATGTATATCACATAAACATAGTTCTTGTGAAATAAAATAATCCGTGATCTAGTTTTATCGTAATTTCTTCACTTAATAACACAATATGAATAATACTGCTTGCAGTACTAAAAGAGGTATCAAAAAATATGTTTAAACTTATAATATAACTAATTTTAATTATATAAAACAAACGTTAATCAATTATTATGAATGATTTTTGTATGTCATTATTTACAGGGTTTTACGCAAAGACATCCAAAGAAAACCAATAAAGGCAAATTTGCATCAAAGCAATCTAGAATTACTTACTTAATTTAAAAATGTTTTTCGAAACTTAAGTTAATAATACCAGGATGTTGATCCACTCTTCCACCTAACCCAAAATGTAAATGATGGGATTGGTTAACATTTGTAATACTACCAAGTATACATTTTATATTAAGTAATAATGTAATTAAAATCTAGTTCAAAACCTAGGCAATATTCTACTAGGAATTTAATATTAGATTAGAATAACGGTGTTGTCAGATATAATAATCACATATTTATTATGTATTGTGTGCTAGGTGGTTTAAAAATACTTGAAATTTGTAATTTATTTTATTTATATCATTATTTCTTGATCAACTTGTTAAAATAAATGATTAATTTTAATTTTATTATATTTACAACTTGAAATAGCTGAATAAACTACATTATCTGAATTACTTACACATAAGTATAACACATTGAGGGAAGAACTTAAACCACAGCAGAATTATCCAAGAAATACTCCTCAGCTACAAAACCTCTTGGGTCGTATTTACTTTAAAGTCTGGCAGTCGATTAAATAAATAACTATTAAAATTGGTATAGTGTAACTGTTAAAAATGTGTTAGAACCAAACCAATAAAAAAACATAAAGAGTTTTAACACATTTATATTTAGGAAAATTTACACTTGTACAATACAATTAATAATAAATTAAACTGAAATCAATAAATCTGTCTTTACAGGAAAATGCATACCGTCTGAGCATTATATATCAAGCTTTCTGAAGCAATAGTAGTTTCAAAGTCTTGTTGTGGGTTATTCGTTATTGTTTTACTAGTTACAAATATTTTAGACTATATTTCACACACAGGTTATCTAGTGAGATTCATAGTTTACATATTTGTACCTTTACGTTTAGAACGTTGTATTTATGAAATTTCACCGTAGTTACTAATTGAAAGTGCAAGACAAATAGTCTGGAGAAATAAATGTTTATTTTTATGTGTACGAGTAAACAAATACACAAAACTTCAAAAATAAAACAATGTGTTCTTAATTAATAACCTAGTTACTTAAATTAATTATTATAAAGTTACTTGAATATGAAATATTTAAACTGAACTTATCCAACTTATAAGTCTAAAGATTTTGAAATATAATAAAATATTGTATACAATTAAAGCCAGTTCTTTAACTTTAACACAAGCTTATTGGTATGTAATATGTTTTGCATTGGAGCAGGTATTTAATATTCGTAAAGTACCGGTGCCGAAGATGAAATTCGTGCATGAACTAGCTATGGTTTCAACCTTTTGTTTAGATCAAAGTTTCGAAGCCGTACAGTATTACACATTTTACAATTATTTCTTGAAAAAGGATCCTGCAAAATGTAGTTGTCTTTTACCGACCTGAGAACTCTTGAGCTTATTTTCGATATTGCTTCTTAAAACTAAGTACAATCGTAACCCACATAATGTTTGTTGTGTATATACAATTTGAAGTCGATTACTTTAAAACTAAAAATACTGCAAAAAATACACATAAATGCAAAAGGGTTGAAGTTTAAACAAACTAGCACCTTATTATGTAAGTTGGATTTACTTCTTGGCGATTATGAGGATGTGATCATTTATTTCCCTGGAATATAAACGGCTGAAATAACTGAGCCAAAATCATCTTACATGCCTCGGGAACTATTAATTTCCAATTGTATGCTGTTTGTATAATAGTTGCGTCCTATTGTCCTGTACATTACTTTACATTATATTTAGTTGGGAAATTGTCTGATTGTAATGAGGTCAAGTGATAAAGTCGCACGAAGGTATTACAAAACCATCCACCAATCTATCCCATTAATTACATTGGTAAGTATATAGCTAACAATTAAATTGTGCAAGGTATATCTGTTATGACGAATTTATAAAGTAAACAAACAAAAAATCATATCAAACGTTTTATTATAAAAAACATGGTTTCCTTATTCAGATAATTATTGCATTTTTACAAGTACTCCTTTACGTAAAACTACAACTGAAGTATTTTTCTTTTATTCTGTTAAAAAATATATATCCTATCACGTTTTTATTTTACACTGTTTAAATTCTGAAGATTACTCTATATATTGATTGAACTTTATACTAAATCTGTCATATGCAATTTGCTGTATGGAACACGTATCACTGAAACACTTGATTATTTAATGCATTTTTAAAAGAATAATTTGTATTGTAGTTATTTCCAACTAAATGTATTGACTAGAGAATGCATATATCTTATTGGTCAATAACAGAATAATATTGCAGAACTTTTTAAATAACATCTTGCTTTAAATACATAGACAGAATTAGATTACATTTCATTAACAATAAAACGCATTTTCTCATTACAAAACGTTTAATATTCAAACTCTTTTCGATGCAAGTCGTCTTCTTCAGTAATGATTAAACATATAACTATTTTGGAACTAGATGCACTACTGGGACTAGATGAATTAGATTAAAAAGTTAGAAAAAATGCTGTGAAAAACAAAAACTTTAGAATCCTAAAATATTTTTAGCTTTAAAATGTTAAAAATAAAACAACATTTTTTTACGTTATTTAATTTAAACAATCATCTTACTCAGACACCACGCTGTGTGCTCCCTGCCTGCATTGACAGCCTCTGGACTTTGCACCCACAGGACTCACGAAGATTGGGGAGGGAAACTCTACGCAGAAAGAACCAACAACACCCGGATTTAAAAGTATGCCAGCAAAATCATAGCGTAAAGGTTGTCGCCGCCATTCCAATCTATCTATTGCCGCTCCTATATATGTTTAACATATTATGTATAAAGTATATATACATTATTTCTACATAACGCTTGAACTATCTTCTTATACTCAACTAATACGATTTTTGATTACTTGGCCTGTTCAGTTGTTCCGTTTATACTATAACCGTAACACTAATTCGTTCAGATCCTATAACTTTCAATTAACATTCAGTTCTAAATTGTAATAATAAAAACTACAATTGAGATGGTTTAGGTGTGTATCTGTATAAAAGGACAGTCGTCTACCGAAAACTCAATTCATAATGAGACTAGTTTAAAAATGGTTGTTAAATAAGCGAAAAATAAATAACAGTAACGTAACTGATTTTGAATACGAAAAAATGTGGAACGTTCTACAGCTCAGCTCTAGCAGAGTCGTCTTGTCCAGACACCGTTCTAGAGTCCTAGCCTTCTCTGTACCGCTCATCTTGAGTGCAGTGTTTTTTTTTTATGGTTTATCGTCCTGCTGTTTTGCACTTAAGGCTAATGAAGACGGGACCTATAGTTTTACGTGGAATCCGAACCACGACAACTGTTCCTAACAATAAACGTTGTATATATACTTCAAATTTTATTTTCTGTGTGTCTATTTTTTGTTCATTGTAATTCAGCACGTTTCATTTGCACTCTTAACCAATATAACTTAGTTAAAAATGTCACAAATTGTTTCCTTTATCTAGTTTCTCAAAATTTATAAATGCTATTTTATTACGTCGGTCACTAATGATGCATTGTACATGACAAACTCTCGTTTCATTTAGAAAACTTTTTCAAATAATAAGTATTGTAACAAAATATAAATAATTGGTTGCTAGGTAACAAGTTTAATTTTCATTTTTGTTTGAACAAGTTCGACTAGTGAGTAACAGATAGCGCTGTAGATAGTTATATGACGTTGTCAGAACAAGTACGTTCTCTTTTTTTTTTTAGTAAAACAATTTTCTCACCATGTTGCTATGAAAACATATTTCTACAGTGTTGTGTACCTCTACAAGATATGTAATTAATAATTAAAACCAAATAAACTACTGAGAAACAAGGAAGTAACCAGGCTAATCCAATATGGGAAGTATTTTAAAATTATAAAACGTACAAAATAATTTAAATTTTATTCTTATTCCCTAAAAGCATGTTTTATTTATAAAATGAATATTTATTGTTTTCAATTATAAACGAACAAAAATGAAAATTAATTCGTTAAATTTACCCTTCTTTTTATTTCTCACAAAATATCTCAAAGATACGTTAAATTCAATGATGCAATTTCAGTTTAAAAGTATCACGGTACTGTTTGCCAACAAATGTATAAAACGTAATGAGTGGACATTATGCAAACAAAGCAATTCCATACTTGAACCAATTAGCAATAAATTCAAGTAGATATCATCAATTTACTTTTACGACAGACACTAAGCTGTCGTATTGTATAAATCAACCTTTAGAGGTGCTCTGCTCTTTGTACCTGTATGTTATATAATCAGTTTTATAGTTATTCAGTTTCTTAATTCTTATTTCGTTGTTGAATAAGGTATACAATAAGGTATTTGGAATTGCTTAGTACAATAAATTTAAGACTTAAATAAAAACAAATCATATAAAACTAGTTTTTAAACATTTAACGATACAGGATAAATACTTTGGTTTTCAGTTCAGGATAAATAAGTAGAACTTATTTGGTTTATTTCCTTTATCTAAGATAGAAATCTAATATCACCAGAGAAGAAGGTAAATATTTTAAAGAGGTCAAAGAATTACTTTAAAAGAACTTAGTAAAGGTTTAAGCAGTTGTTCAAATAAACGCTGAGAAAAGGGAGTTTAAAAATACAATAGTTGATGGAGATGAAATGATTCATTGTAGGCCAAGTGTATAATACTCCGAATGTTATTTAAAAACAGTTTATTTGATAGCTAAATAAATTTAACAGCAACAACTTTTATTAACTTTTTAAAGCAATGTAAATAATACAAATTATATTCGTGTAAATAATATTTTCACGTTTATAGTGTAAAGGAAAGCATCATCGATTATATTAGAGGATTAGACCACCTCTGGCAAATATATAGCTACAGCCAAGATTAGTTAAGTCAAGTTGTGACAGTATCGGGTTTATTGTACGCATACATCAGCTGTGGTGGAATGTAGATTTGCCTTTTGTAGTAGTTTTAAGAAACACTGTATTAGAATATTTCACAAATGAAGAAATACAGATTGGTTATCCCAGGTTAAAGTTTCATTAATTTCAGATATAAGATTTATGGATTTGTTATAAGTACAGAGACAAACCTTTGAGGAAACTACCTTTTTAAAAAAGTAAATACAATTTACCATCACTACCATCAGTACCAATTGAGTTTTACACAATAAATTATAATGATAGTTTTATATAAAACATAAAACATTTTTTAAACAAGTTAAATATTACTACAGACAACTTACCGCCTCGTTTGGGTAAATTTTATAACATACTATAGCCTAATTATTATTCAAAAGTGTAAACCCCAAATGATTATCACATAAAAACAAATGCAGTTGGTTGGTATAATAACTGCTATTTTATTGTTCTATTTAAAATAAACGGTACCAGGAACTGGCACGTACTTTCTCACAAACATAATATGTACATTATTATCACGCACATGTGAGCTTGACAGTGAACACTATGAGAAGTGGCCGAAGCACAGTGCATAGCACGCCAACCCCCGTATTAGGAGTATTTACAATTCACAGCGCATTGCGTGCTTCGAATGCCAACCCTCGTATGTAACTCCAACTCTGACTTCATAATTGTATTAAAGTAGGAGCGTGGATAGTACATTTAAGTAGGAGAGTAACTAATAAATATTATTATTATTAGCTAAAGAGAAAACTATTCGATCGATTTTTTAACAAATTTGCACAAAACATGTAAATTAGGCCTGTATTGATTCTCGAAAAAGGTTTTGTAAAACAACTTCAAAAAAACGCTCAAAACCAGTTATTATTATTAGCTAAACGAGATTTTTTTAATGCAGTTTTTTGCATATGGTAGGGTACTTTAAGGGCTACAAATAAACCAAATTTTATCAAAATCGTTGAAAACTGATATTTTTGTTTTTTGCCAAAAAGGGGGTTGTTTTTCAAAAAAAATTTAAACTTTTTCTCGTGCATCTTTACATGCCTAATTGACATGTTTGGTGCAAATTTGTTCGAAATCGATAGAATAGTTTTTTCTCATGCTTTGTATAAGTCACATTATCACATTTACCATTATTTTGTTGCAATGACTCAATGAATTCCTTCAACTCTTTTATATCATTTTGTGCAGCTTTAAGTTTGACTTGAAAAATATTAAATCTTTGCAAGTGATTCCTTGTCCTGTTCCTTAATATCAATCCAGCTTATCAGAACTTTCTTTAGAGACATTTGTTTCCCTTTTTTTTCATTTAATAGTTGAATATTTTCTAATGACGGAGATCTTGAAAGAACAGTGCTTTTCTTAAAAGGATTTTTCTCTTTATTTTCTTTTGTGTTTTTTTATCCGTGATTACTATTTCCTTAGTGTTAGTATTATTACGAATATTATTAGTCCGAATAACTCATTGAATATGTGTCAGGAAATGTCAGATTTTATACGATCTATCTGGGTATAAATATAGTTAGTATTCATAGACGAAATTTTGGTTTGTTTTCAATAAATGTCGAACAACTCATCACCTGTAACAGAGAATTTCAGATTTTTGTGCATTTTATCTAGTCATAAATATATTTATGAATATAACATTTAAAAATTAAATCTAAAGCAAAATAGGAGAGGAAATGAAAAAGGTACCTGGAAATGGGAAACTAATATTTAACTATCTATATTGGCTAATATTTAACTATATAGCTTGCGGGTTAAAAATCGTTGAAAGTGTAGGTCTATATGTTTGTTTACGATGCTTTTTATTTACTTCAGCCTAAAAATTAACTTAGGTCTACAAACATTAAAACATTTTTTAAAACTATCACTAATTAGTTTGTGCAATGAGGAAATACTGATAGTGAACTGCCACGGTAGTGATAAGTCACGGACCTTATAAATCTGTATTAACACAGTTTCTTAAACATAAACGAAAAAATCTTATTTACAAAAACATTAATGTTAACAAAATACTAATGTCTAAAATAGTTTCACTCTGAAAAATACAAGCATAAATTAAATTACAGCAACATAATGATATATTTGATTTTATACAACTTTGTGTATTAAGTATTTTATTTAGTTAAAAGAGCTATGCAATATTTTCATTTATTTAATAACGGCATTTTATTTAGTAACATTTTATTATTCGCATTTAGGTACTTACAAAGCAAACTGTATGAAGGACTTTATGTGTTACCCATTTTATAAGTAATTGAGGATGAAAGGGATTTAATTGGATCTGGAATTGATGTAAACCTTGATAGGAATTTTATTGATGTAAACCTTTGGGTCAATTAAAAAGCAGTGTAACTATTTGTCATAATTTATTCTTTTACATACTAGAACGTTTATGTTTGTCATTTACTATACAAACGTAATATGTTAGGACAACCTGAGATAATTTTTTTTAGTAAATTATACCTCCTTTTATTTTACCTGTAACATAACACGGCTTAAAGATACAGGCATGTGGCATTTTCGGCACATTCTTAATAATTATGTAATACAAATCATTTTTCGCAGTAAAAATAGCAAAAATACATATTCATCAAGAACATCACTGAAAACAGAAAAACTAGAACCTCGTAATCACAAACTCTTTTGACGAATACAATAATGCACACTAGCAAAAATAAAATTCTAAACTTTTTATTATAAAAACAAGGTTTTTATTATTCGAATATTAATTGCAATTTTACTAGTAATCCATTACGCAAAACTGAAAATGATAGTATTTTTCATTTATTTTGTTAAAAAATATATCAGATCATGTTTTTATTTTATACTGTTTACATTCTGGAGGTTACTCTATATACTGATCGCACTTTATACTGAAACTGTCGTATGAGGTTTACTGTCTGGAACACGTAGCACTGCCACACTTGGTTATTAAATGCATTCTAAACTGAATAACTTTTATTGTAATTATTTCCATCCTAATGGTCAATAACAGAATAATATTGCAGACATTTTTAAATAACATCTTTCTATAAATACTTGGACTGAATTAGATTACTATAAAAATATTTTCTCATAACAAAACGTTTAATATTCAAACTCGTTTCGGTAACCCAGCCATCTTAATCAGTAATGGTTACAGTTGCAAAAATTTAACTGTTTTCATTTGTAACAAACTTTTATAACTCTTACCTATATTAAAAAGTTTGAAAAAAGTTGTGAAAAACAAAAACTTTAGAATCCTAAATTATCTTCATATTTAAAATTTTTAAATTAAAATCAACATAGTTGCAATTGAGATGGTTAGGTGTGTAATAAAGGAAATAACAATCGTCAACCGAAATCTCAATTAACAGTGAGACTAGTTTGAACATGTTACAATACCTCCGGAATTAAATTGTTTAGTTGTAGTACACAAATAGGTTTCGGCATTGTTTGTAAATAAGTTATTTAAAACGCTTCAAATAGTTGTTAAATAAGCGAAATATAAATTACTGTAACGTAAATGATTTTGAAATTACTGTAACGTAAATGATTTTGAACACGAACAAATGTGGAACGTTCTACAGCTAGCACAGTCGTCTTGTTCAGACACCGTCCTAGCCTTCTCTGTACCGCTCCTCTTGAGTAAATGTACAATGTTTTTGTTTTTTTTACGTCCTGCTGTTTTGCACTTAAGGCTAATGAAGACGGGACCTACAGTTTTACGTGGAATCCGAACCACGGCATGTGTTCCTAACAATAAACTTGTATATATATATGTATACTTTAAATTGTATTTTATGGTTATCTATTTTTTGTTCATTGTAATTCAGGACGTTTAAATTACACCTTTAACCAATATAAATAAAACTTAGTTCAAAATGTCAAAAATTGTTTCCATTATCTAAAATTTCAAAATTAATAAATGCTACTTTATTAAGTCAGTCAATAGTAATGCATTGTATATGACAAACTCTGGCTTCTTTTAGAATAATGTTTTAAATAAAAGTATTGTAACAAAATTTAAATAATTTCTTGCTAGGTAACAAGTTTAATTTACATTATTTTTTGTTTGAACAAGTTCGAATGGTGACTAACAGATAGAGCTATTGAGTTATGGCGAGAACAAGGCTTGTCTCTTTTATTTGAGTGAAACAATTTTGTAGCCACGTTGCTATGAAAACATATTTATTTCTACAGTGCCAAGTACCTCTACAAAATACCGTATGGATTTATAATTAAAACCAAATAAACTACTGAGAACCAGGAAAATACTCAGACTAATCCATTCTGGCGAGAATTTTTAAATTATAAAACGTCTTATCGTTATCCCCAAAAAGCATGCTTTATTGAGTGAAATTTAATAAAACACCTAATTTATCAAAACTGGTATAGTAGATAGCCTAAATAATTAGAAGATAAATCAAAATTAATCGTATTGGTCTTCGTGCCACCGTTGACAGCCTTTTAAAAGATTTTAACATGCAAGTTGGCTTTGTCAACGAACTTACTAGTAAAAGGAGCTGCTTGTAAAATTGAAAATATATTTTGATCTTTTTACTAAGGCGAGTACGGGCTCGAAATTTTGTTGATTGTCTAATAGAGTGGGACAAAAATATTGTTTAAATAGACTGATTTACCTCATTTAAAAGCTACTGATGCTTTTCACCATATCACCATTAAAAAGGAATTGTCAAAAACGTACCAGAAAAATTACGCCACAAATAATATCAAAAGTTTATTTGTTGGATAATAGTGTACATTTTTTGATAAAGAAAAAAATAACATAATTAGACGTGTGTACAGAGTTCCTTTTATAGTTTTTATAGATTTCAATGTTGTTGTTCATGTTCGCTTTACCATATGGGAATTTAGTTCTTTTAAGTGCCAATAGGGTAATTTATTTACTACATGATTTAAATGTAAAATTTCTTTTTGACATAGAGTTGTTTTAAGGAAATGTAATATATTTGCTTTATTGTGAATATCATAAATTTATAAAAAATATTGAAATATTGAAAGAAGGATTTTACCAATGAACTCAGAATTAGAAACACAAAATGGCCATTAATATGAAAACCAGCAAAGTTAAACATTCTATGCTGCTATGGGCAATACAGAATATCATTTTTGTATGTTAGGGGATCCCGTAACCCCTATACCGGCCCATGTTAAATTAAAGCACTTTAGGTACACTTTTCTCAAAAAGTGTAAGAGCTACATATTTGAAATTTTAACACAACAATATATACACCTTAACAAACATATGCTCTTTGACTGTTTTCCAAAAATCTATTTAAATTTGTTTGAAAAAAAATATTTTCTAACACCTTATTTTATATAATTTAAAATTGTTTACTGTAGGGTAACGTTAAGATATGGCCTTGATTTTGCATGTGTTTGTAGAAAACAGTATAAAGTATGAATGTACATTTCAAGAAAAAAATTACATTTTGTAATATACACAATGATGATGCTAGGTAAGAAAGTTTTTGGTTTATAAATTGTAAGTACCGACGGGTAAAAAAATTTAAAAAAAGGAAATAATACGTTGTAACAACAAGTATTTTTTTACATTATTTTTTATTTATTTTTGATATGCAAATTGTTTTTACCAAATTTTAGAAAAATTAAGGATTAATGAAGTTATTTACATTTCACATATCTTTAATTTTAAAATAAAGTACCTAGAGAACTATTAACAAAGAAAAAAATCTTGAGCTCAAATTTGGCTAAGTAGATTTCGAATACAAATTTCTTATAATATTTAGAAGGTTTTTCAATAACTTCGAACGGATTTAATACTGTTCCTACTAAGTGAGTTATGAATTTGTATTTTAATCAATATTTTGTCCACACCTTGAACTAATGGTTGGCCTTATCAAACAAAAGGTGATTATACTACTGTACTCTTAAGAGATGTCATAACTTAAAACGGATGCAAAATTTTTAATGTAAATGTTTCGTATTAAGGGTGTAAAAGTGATTTTCTAGTTTTAAAAAACAAATTCCCCATTTGTACGAGTTTGTCTAAATTTGCTCCTTAAAACATTCGACTGAAATTTTTAATCTTATTTACAGTATTAGTCCGGAAGTGATTTTTGCTAATTCAATATTTTAAAAGTAATAAAAGCCCAAGAAATACTTTATATTACCGAATTGTGCTTACAAGTGCAATGCTGCTATTAGCAAATTGTTGAATTGATAATAGATATTTACGTACCTTAAGCTGTAAGAGCGCTAATTACAAGCCGAGGGCGAAGTTTGAGGGCACGAGTGCGTAGCACGAGTGCGTTAAAGCCCAAGGCTGTCATGGCGCTTACAGCTTTAGGTACGTACACAACTTTACCCCCCCCCCCCTAAGTCAGCCCCCCCCTCTTACAACGAGGCATATAAATAACAATGAGACATTACAACTAAATACACATTTATTATTTTATGAAATGGCAAATATTACAACAAATTACACGAATTTACTTGCTATATATGTTGAAAACACAGTTAGAAAAGTTTGCAAAGTATACTCCTGAAGATACTTTAAACAGCTGAGGCTGACTACTAGCGCTCTTGCGACCACTTCTCGAACTAGTAGCGGGTTGTAATGAAATAACATGCATTATTACATATCATGGAGCTTCTATTACATATCATGCAGCTTGTAAACAAGAACTTTACACGCCGCTCGGGATAGGGACGTTTAACATGGGGTGGGCGGTAAAAAAATATATTGACTAATTCCATTTCGTAACACTTGCGGCCTAGGATGATGGACAACTTCACTTCGCTAGCTGTGGACAAACTAACATTGTGAGTTTTATACTGTCAATCAGTGTCGGTTCAGAACTGGCACTTCTTGGACTTTATCCTGGTATTTTATTGTATTTTACGATTTGACAGATTTTGAGGAAACCAGTTGAGCTATAAGGGCTTGTAAAAAATCAATATGTGCAGAATAGTTTCATATGTTTATTTTCTTAGATAAAACCCCAAAAACTTGTCACTACAGTATGTACGAAAAAAATTTAAAATACTTCCGTTCAAAAGATTGCTTTATTTATTGGATTTTTGGCTAAAAAACTGGAAGAATCGACTTAGAAAACAAAGGTATGTCCCAAATGTGGACCAAATTAGACTCAAAATGCGGCCGTTAGAGAGAGAACATATAATTTACAATTTTTAATGACACCCGAAAAAATTATTCTAGGCTCATAGACCACTCCCAAAACTATAAGAGTCAGTTTAATAGCTAATCTTGCCTATGGAAATTGGATAATGAAAATCTAACAATAGGCCTGTGCATAATGGCAGATACAGCCTTAAAAAAGCTGTCATGAGGTTACCTGCATTAAAAATTTGATGTATTTTATTAGTTTAAACAAATAAATTATTACCAAAACAAAACACAAACTGTGTACACATATGTGTCAAACTCTCAAATACAAAACATTAGAAGAATAAATTGACCACAGTATAAAGTTTGTCAAATCGTTACGAAATAAAATTATAAAAAAACAGGAAATAATTCTTGTGAAAATTATAGAATGAAAGTTAAACATCGTTCACAACCAACACATTAGCTTCGTTTTAAAAAAATAATAATTTTGAAATGAGTTTACTATATATTTTTTAAGAGCAGTAGAAAAATAAATAATTGAACTGCTTACTTTAAGTTAAAAAAATTTACATTTACTCAAATGAACATTAATTGTTTTCAATTATAAACTAACAAAACTGAAAATCAATTCGTTAAATCTCAACGATACTTTAAATTCACTGATGAAATTTCAGTTTACAAGTACCACGCTAGTGGTGTTTGCCAACAAATACATAAAACCTAGTGAGTGGACATTATGCATACAAAGCACTTCCATACTTGAACCAATTAGCAATAAATTCAAGTAGATATCATCAATTTACTTTTACAACAGACACTAAGCTCTCATATTGTGTAAATCAACTTTTAGAGGTGCTCTGCTCTTTGTACCTGTATGTTATATAATCAGTTTTATAGTTATTCAGTAATTAAAATAAATCGTGTATTAGAACAATAAGGTTTATGTTGTTCAAATTGTGTTGGTGTGTTATTGTTTTGTTTATCATATTGGGTTCTGTCGACAAAAATAAACTGAAGTACCCAGAAGTGGGCAAATGTATTAGTTTCAAATTATTTGATGTGAGTAAAAGTTTTAATATATCTAAACAAATAATAACATTTGCCGCAGAATAAGTTATTCTTTACTGTCATTTAAAACTTGTAGTGGTCTAAAAATTTTTTTAGTAATTACTGCATTGGGTTTTCTTTATTATTTCCAAATAACACTTTCATATTTAGATGTGCAATACACAAACGACGGAGTGATCCATTTCTAAATTTGGTTACTACCTACTTTTTTAATAACCAGTTAGAAGTTTGAAACAGTGTAAATAAAGCGTAATAGTTTTGTCATAGATTTAATAAATAAAATGGGATGTTTGTTTATTAATGCAAATGGGTGAACCATGATAAATATTGTCTAATTCATTTACTTATATGGGGATATAAAAAAATGCACTACTTGTATTTTTATAAGGTTTACTAGCTGGCCCGACCCGGCTTTGCACGGATAAACAAGTTAAAGTTAAATGTATATCAACAAAAAATATATTATATCAATAAATATATTACACTATGTATTTCTTATGGGGATTTTTAGTAACTTTGACCCCCCAAACCTCCCCTAAAATTTAGTTTTTTAAAAACTCTTTCTTAGCGAGCACATAGGGCCCTAGAAGAAGCTACATAATAAATTTCATTCCAATTCGTTCGGTGTTTCTTTTTAGTAACTTTGACTTCCCAAACCCACCCAAAATTTCGAATTTTTTAAAACCTTTTCTTAGCGAGTACCTAGGGCACTATAGGAAGCTACATACCAAATTTCATTCCAATCCGTTCGATGGTTTTTTATAGTAACTTTGACCCCCAAACCTCCCCTAAAATTTCGAATTTTTAGAAAAACTTTCTTAGCAAGCACCTATGGCCCTAGGGGAAGCTACATACCAAATTTCATTCCAATCCGTTCAGTAGGTTTTGATAAATCGTGATTTAGTAAATTTGATCCCCCAAAACCCGCCCTAAAATTTCGAACTTTCGGAAACCCTTTCTTAGTGCGCGTCTAGGGTCTATAAAGAGTATTAGTGCCAAATTTCATGTTTGTAGGCCTCGTGGTTTTGGAGAAACTGTGATGAGTCAAGGAGTCAATGGTATTTGGCTTTTATAAGTATAGATTTATAAGTTTTGAATTTTGAATGGAATAACGCAATGAAAAGAAGCATTTCTATTGTAAAATACAACATTTTCTGAGATATAAATAAAGCAAAATGTTTCACTGCCCCTTATCACAGTAATTATTTTTTAAACACTATAAAAACAGATATTGTTTAAAACGCGATTTAAATAAGAAATTAGTTTCTTATGAAAGTTATTGTATGTTAAAAAGATATAAATCAATTAAGACCAACGTCTTAAATTAAAATGTATTTTTTTAAACTAAAAACATAACATTTAATAATTACAATTTCCAACTACAAATACTACATTGAAATATTATAACTTATTTGTATGTATTAAAACAATAACGAATACGCCATACCAATGCATTACACGTATTATTGGACTAGAAAGCATGTTATATTATTTGCTCAGCAGTTTGCACTTTAACTGTATTGGATTCAGTTCAATTTATTCCTAATTGATCGGATGTACACGTTATGTCCTCAAGGTCTTAATGTCACTATGTATTTATTGGTTGTAGTATAAAACAATGAGAAACTTCAGTAGCATTTTTTTTCTTCAAGTTTATGATCCATACTGTACTGTTTATTGGTCTCGAAGTTTATTCAAAATATAATTGAACAAATGCAATAGATTTTTTATATTTATATTTAGAGGTGATCTTAACTTTTCTTTAAACAAATTGTTTAGCTCAATGTAGACCTGTAATGCTATTAAGAGCTTATTTTTATGTTATTACAAAGAATAGTTTAGTCGTGGCAACGCTTCAAAAATTTAGTACCGAAAGTGTCAAGCAAAATTATTAATACACTCAGTTTTAGTACAATTTTCCGCCAATCCTAGCTCAACCCTTTTATTTGAGTTCAATTAGATCGTCTTTGTCCTAGCAGATATAATTTATTAATACACGTTGTATTAAATGTCAAATCATCAACTGTATTTGCAATATTGTTTTTTTTTTTTTAATTCCAGTATCTTGCAACATTGTTAATTAGATAGATCAAATAAAAACTCACAATAAACAAGTTTACTAACCTCAAACGCATTTCAATGACAATGTCGCCATCCTCAGTGATGCACGGGCTACTGTAACCAAACTATAACTCCTCGTTACTGTAACTCCGTTCGGCTACTGTGTCCCGTGTATCACAGAGGATGGTGCCATTGTCATTGAAACGTGTTTGAGGTTAGTAAACGTATTTATTATGAGATTTTGTGGTCATATTTCATTTATCTAGTTACTTTTGCACAAGTCAAGATCATAAGATTTGTATTGTTAATTAGCTTTTTTATTTTGTATTACTTGTCCGGCAACAGTGCCAGTTAGTTACTGCGATTTTTTTACTTATCTGGGAACCAATAAAATAAAACAAGAGTAAATTATATTTGTTTACTATGGTTCAACGAAGTTGGAAATATAAGTAAATAGTGGTGTAGTTTCTTATCTTTAACTGCCTTAATTGTATTAATTAAGATACAAACTCTTAACTAAAGTGACTGTAAATTATCTTTAAAACGCTTTACGTTGCTGTTATATTTGGTTGCTTTTGTTAATAAGAAATTTCTCATAAGATTTTACTTTATATGAAATACCTCAAATTGTTTTTATAATTTTATCAGAGAAAAACAATTTTTCGATAAATTCTGTTCGAGTTATTATTCAGAAAGTACTTTATCTCAAGGGGTTATAAATTTGTGTTATACAGAGCAGTTGGCTGAACCTTAAAATATCATGTAAGGTTTTTGCGGTAAATATATTTAAAAAAGAAGAGTTAACTATTAAAACCTGTCAGCTGAAAATGTATTATTCATTACATGCAATATACATAGGAAACTCATTTCAAAATTATAATTTTTTTAACGAATCTAATGTAATGGTTGTGAACGGTGTTTAACTTTTATTGATATTTTAATCCTCCAATTTTCATAAGAATTATTCCTATGTTTTTTATTTATCATTTTATTTCATAATGATTTGACAAACTTTATATTGTGGTCAATGTATTCTTCTAGTGAGTTGTTTAATTTTTTTATTTAAGAGTTTAACTTTTATTTCAACGCTCACACACATATGTGTTTTACAGTGTATGTTTTGTTTTAGCTATAATTTATTTGTGCGTACTGGGACAGCGTCGTATGTGGTCGCTCACCACGAGTTTTAGCAATACGGGCGTGTAAATGTGTTTTATTTATTTATTCGTTGTGTAATCGTTGTGTTAGTTATGTGTAAGTGTTTATGTAAGTGACGAAGGGAAACCTGATATACTTGAAAATGGCTGAATAACCGAAACGGCCGTCGTTTAGCGACGAATAGGAATATTGAAGACGGTAAGTCAGATATCTTATAATAAGTAATCAATATTCGGAATGGCGACTAACAATTGTTACAATAATTTATTTGTTTTTAACTAATAAAATAATATATACACATTTTAATGCAGGTAACCTCACTTCAGTTTTTTTAAGGATGTATCTGCCATTATACATAGGCCTACTGTTAGTTTATCATTAGCGAATTTCAAAAGGCTTGATTAGTTATTGAACTGACTCTTAAGGAGGACCTAATTTTGGGAGTGGTAAATGAGCCTAGAATAGGTATTGGGGAGTCATTAAACATTTTACATTATACGTTCTCTCTCTAACGGCCGCATTTTAAGTCTAATTTGTTACAATTTTATGATTTACATTATATGTT
>JAGFPH010002191.1:90865-121167 GCA_018207615.1 Philaenus spumarius
GCCGCATCCTTGCAAACCGCACTTAGGCTAACCATAGGCGCCCCCGCACCCCGTGCGTATGATATACACTGTTTCTAACAGTCTTACCCGAACCGAAACGCCGGACTTGACCGAACTTAGGCTTCGCTGTACCCCGAATTATTTTTATAAATTGTGTTATATTGTACGGAAAACCAAGCTAACCCAAACGTAAGGCTCAGCCCGAGTTCAATCCGAACTTAGTAAAAATTAAAATTTAGGTTAACATTAGGCTCGGCCGTAACCCATGCGTATGATATACGTAATTAAATAACCGACCAAAATGTAACGTATTGTTTCTAAAAAGTCAAACAAGTTGTATTCGGTCTAACTCAACCCCGGGGTCGCCCCTCCCCCAAATTTAGCAACAAAATTTCGAAAAAACGGAAATGTTAATGTTTTTAACGGAGGCTTAAGTGCAAACGAATTCTAAAATATATTTCGTACACTGAGGCAGCTATTCAGTACCGTCGTGATTAGAGCAATTTCCCCGCAACGGAATTTCTCCGCAATGGTTATTAATATAAAATTCGATCAACTAACCGATCTTTTCCGAACGTAAGGCTCTGCCACATCCCATGCGTATTATATAACTGTTTCTACCGGTCTTTTTCGAACATAAGGCTCTGCCGCAACTCTTACAAACCGTAACCGAAATAAAACTTTAGCTAACCTAATCTTAGGCTCCGCCGCACCCTTGTGTATAATATACGTAATTACATAACCAAACTTAATCGAATCCGCCTGTATTACTTAACGTTAAAACTTTCTCTAAGCCACTTTTAAAATTTGTTTCAATATAAATTCTCCATATGTTTGTCGGTGGACACGGCAGCTTAGTAACAATCACGGTTTTAGTTTTTACATTAAAATTATTAATAATTACTCTATGTTGTGTACCGTTTAATCGATTAGTTATTAATAAAATGTCTCTGTTTTATAACGCGTTTTTTTTACCCGATACTTTACAATTTCTACGACCTTAGGCTCTGCCGCACCCTTGATTTACATCAAAACTTTCGATAATGATTTTATGTTTTAAATTATTTACTAGCACGATTATACTTATTCCCCGAATTTTGTAGTGTAGCAGCATTCTGAACTTTATCTGACTAACATTTCTGTACATTGTTATAAAATCAACACCCCAGCTATATGCTGACCAGACATTCCAATAGTTAGCAAATGTAATATAAATCTTTTACAAATTTGGTGGCCCTGGCCTATCCGATCTTTTCCGAACTAAAAACTTAGGCTTCGCTGTACTCGTGACTGTTTATACTGTACAAACCCCGCATAGATTGTATTTTGAGGTTATGTTACAACTTCAATTATTATTATAATTACTTGCCCGAACGTAAGGCTCTCCCGAGTCCAGCCGAACAACACTTAGCCGAACTAAAAATTTGGCTTACCTAACCTTAGGCTCTGCCACACCCTTGTGTATGATATACGTAATTACATAACCAAACTTAAGATGTAGACTTACACATTCCAAACGAATCAGCAAAAATGTATGTTAGCATGTGTAACAATGCCGAGTCGGCAGAATTGTATCCGTTGTACTGTCTAATCAATTCGCTGATTCTCTACCAGAACGCGGTACCATCGGACGGGTTAATATTTCTAAGATTCTCTACCAGAATGCGCTACCGTCAATACCTTGTAAGAAATAAATTACATTTAAATTCAGTTTTATTATTTCCCCATATTTACCATGGCTGCTATTAATTGCCAGTTTTCAATACACAATGTTGTGCAATAGCCTCTAACACCATTGTACTAAAATCTCGTTACACAGCGTTAACCCAGGAGTCAAGGCGGTCACTGACCCCTAGACATGTACAAAAACCGTGTCACTCTTTTTCAAACAGTTTTTTTTTCTTGTTCACATTAAAATGGTAAAGAAATGGTTATAGGAATGACTTATTAAAACAATTTTGTTACACAAATACAGTTTATTATTAATAATTCCCTCTAATTACAACACTAATATTTTAAAGTATTTACAGTAAAAACGGCCATTAGAATACAAAAAACATTGGATATAAATAAAAATACAATGTTTTGGCCATTCGCCCTGCCAATAATTTCGGTGTTTACAGTCCGTGTTGTTCTTTTAACTTAAGAAGAGAATCGTAATAATATTTAGCACTTTTTAAGGCACACTTACTGTCGTATTGAAAGTGCTGAGGTAATATACAATTAACCTCTGTACAGTGCGAGTATCTTTCCATCTCTGGTAATTCTTCCACGTGTGGCAGAAGCTTTCTCAAAAACTGAGCTTTTTCCAATCCTTTTGTGAAAGTTATGGAAAACAATCTGTCCACTTCGGGGAGTGTGCTGGAAACGAGTTCGTCTGTGGTCAGGCATTTAATGATGTACTCGCGCAAATCCTCCTCGTAATAAAATAATTGTTTAATACGAAGGTTTATCAGAGGTATGGCGTCTTTAAACAGTCTCCACTCCGAAAAGTTCAAGTTTAAAAAATTCTGACCGTCATTGAATGTAACATAACGTTTTCCAAACACCGTTGTTACTCGAATATTCCCAACACTTAGAGTAAAACCGTGAGTAGCCTTTCCTTCAAGAGCAGAAGTTATGTCCAAAAGTAACATTTCGTTAAACACTTCGTCTGTAAAGAAAACAAATACGAAAGATCTTTACCTAAATTTCCGAACCTCATTTGAGCACTCCAAGTCGCCTAACATTAATTGATTTTGTACATGATTATGCAGTTATTTTCTCGTTCTGAATATATTTACTTAAAGAGGGCCAAAACGTTCAGTCGCGTAGTTTTTAATAAGTGTGTGATCAACTGGAATTTATACTGCACACATAAAAGTACGTATACACACGAACCCATAACAATTCTAAGAGCTTTTACACAAATTAACAGACAGCATTGTACCAGTGCAACATTTTCCAACAACTGACTAGTGTTGTCAAGTCGAACGGTAAATATTAAGGTAGAAAATGTACAGACTGTGGAATAGCCGTTGGTTTTGACTCTTTACATTTGTATTACGATTAGTAGACACATGTGTTGAATCTCTTTTTTCTGTACTTAACAGATAACTCCACCCATGCTCGCTTCGCTCACCGTGGTTTTTACTCTTTACATTTGTATTACGATTAGTAGACACCTGTGTCGAATCTCTTTTATCTGTACTTAACAGAGAACTCCACCCATGCTCGCTTCGCTCACCGACGCAGCTATCGCAGTGTCTTTATTGGCAGTCAATAAACGTTCGCTGGCGTATTTTAAATTTATTCTTTTAACGATCGGCTTTGAGCTCTGACTCTACAATCATCAACCTCTACGGTCTACAAAATACAACTACAGGGGTCTCACGCAACTAGTTTGTCTTATCTATCTAGCCAATTTGACCAAAAGCATGTTCTCGTGCTTTTTCAAAACTTTAACGGGGTTTCATATCCATAGTACTGTACAGGTATTATTGTACGACTTTACTATATTCGGTAATAGATCGACCAACTCGTATCTGCCGCGGGCCGTAAATTCACGCAACATTTGATTTTTAAAGCACGATTCAACCTTTCCACTATGACCGGTCTAATTGTCGCAAATGTACGGCATCTTCGTACCCTACACCATTGGACATACCTACAATACGTTTACTATTAACATTAAACAACCCACCTGCCTGTAGGTGTATGCAATTATTTAAAATATAATTCAATGTAACGACATCTGTCGTTTTAATAGGGACACTGACATTACCACTCTTTTACCGCGGAAATTCCAAGTCCCCGTGACGTCGATACTCATTACTCTCTTGACTACATAATACTTGTTAACAATGTCACAAACAACATTAAAAATAGAGTTTCAGCCTGCATCAAGCTCCCTCATTGTTTTTAACGAGAAAGTTAGCTCTAGCGTATTTTAACATCAACTGCATCCTCGACCAGCTTTGGTGATCCGATTTCGCATAAACGACGTTTACCAAACAAAAAACAACCATCAAGTTTAACGGGTATTAAAGACTCTAGATATTCCTTTAGTTACTGCATCGGATTGATCAGTCGGACTACCTAACCCGCTTATTGGATTACCTTTGGCATTGTAAAGTTAGACTACTTTTCTCTAAAGTTTCCAGGTTGACAGCATCGTTTCCAGAAAAAGGATTGCCTAGATTACGTAATAGCCTGCACTTTATGTCGTAGTCCCCATGTTGGTCGGGAGCAAAACATATTTTCCACCAATACAAGAAACAAAGATGCACCAGAAATGCAATGGAGGGCCGTACAACATTATGAGCAACGAAAACATATACATCTCACTAGAAGACGGTCCAATCAACAAAACGAACAGAGGACACATCCCTTAAATTAAAAATAATAAACCCAAAATCAATTTCTAGTAGAATAATACAATTACACTAACAGAACGATCCAATCCTACAGTAATGAGAGCGGAAGAGAGTGCCCCGGGGCCAACGAAAACACGAATTACATTTTTTAATATGAACACGGCAGACCAGGCACTTAGGGCTTTTACATTAAAATTATCAATAATTACTTGCGTTTCTTTTTACTCGATAATTTACCGCTTCTACGATGTTAGCAGTAAAAGAAACATTTATAGAAAATACTTCTTGCAGCCCGATGTAGACTTACACAACAACCGCTAATCAGCATAAAGTTATGTTAATGCGTATAAGATTGCTGAGTTGGCAGAATTGCACCCCGGAGTACTGCGAAGCCTAAGCTCGGTCAAGTCCGGCGTTTTGGTTCGTGGTAAGACCGGTAGAAATAGTGTAAATCATACGCACGGGGTGCGGGGGCGCCTACGGTTGGCCTAAGCTTTATTTCGTCTAAGTACGAATTTCGGGGGTTGCGGGAGAGCCTAATTTTAGCCAAAGTTTTATTTCGGCTAAGTGCCCTTCGATTGAACTCGGGCAGAACCTTACGTTCGGGTTAGCTCGGTTTTCCATAAGTTATAACACATTTTATAAAAATAATTCGGGGTACAGCGAAGCCTAAGCACGGTCAAGTCCATCGTTTTGGTTCGGGTAAGACCGGTAGAAATATATTACAAGGGGTTGCGGCAACGCCTATGGTTAGTCTAAGCTTTATTTCGCCTAAGTACGAATTTCGGGGGATGCGGCAGAGCCTTACGTTCGGTTAGTTACGGTTTGCAAGTCTGAATTTCTCTAAGTCCGATTCGGGTTTACTCGGGGGCATTCGGTAGTGTTCGGGTTTATATAATGCACTTTATACTATAACCCGACGACACTATAACAATTTAAAGCTAATAATTTCTCTAAGTGACCTTCGGTCGGATTCGGGAACGATCGGTAATGTTTGGGTTGTTATAATACAATTTATACTATATCCCGACAACACTATAACAATTTAAAGGTAATAATTTCTTCTAAGTGACCTTCGGTCGGATTCGGGAGCGATCGGTAATGTTCGGGTTGTTATAATGCAATTTATACTATATCCCGACGACACTATAACACCTTGCATCTGACACAAGGTTGCTGACGGATGGTAAACTTATATACTTCACAAAACAGTACTATATCAACAGAGTCGGCGTAGCTTAACCGCTAGCGCTGCGGACTCGGGTCATGGTGATACCCGGTTCGACTCTCGGCGACACCCAAACTTTTTTCAAAGCAAAAAATTAAATTAAATTAAATATTAATTATTACAAAACAAGATGGCTGCCAAAAAAAAGATGGCGGCTCAAAATTCCCCAAAATCTTTAAAAATCCAAAATCCCCAAAATTCCCAAAATTTCCAAAAATCAAAAATCTTCAAAAATCCAAAAATGTTAGGATAGGTTAGGACCCCCCAAAAAAACCCAAAATCCAAAAATGTTAGGTTAGGTTAGGACCCCAAAAAAAAAAATCCAAAAATTCCAAAAAATGTTAGGTTAGGTTAGGACCCCCAAAAAAAAAACCCAAAATCCAAAATCCCCAAAAATTGGCTTAGGTTAGGACCCCAAAAAAAAGGGGCGTGGCTTGGGTTAGGAACCAAAAAGACCCAAAAAAACACCAAAAAAAAGGGGGCGTGGCCCTAGGTCAATGACCTTCCCCCACTCCATTTTACGCCAGACTGCCCGGAACTCTACTGAGAAAGTCTTATAAACGAAAATAATAGTGATTAACTTGTTTTTTATTTAAAGAAGGTACAAGGTATTTATTTATAAAAATAATAGCATATTGAAATATAGATGCCCGCTTTCCAAGCTGTATTTTTGAAATGAAGGTAAACACTCATTTACGGTGAAATTCTCTGATCAAATTTGAAAGCACACTACAAAAAAAAATTGGGAATTATGCTTTTTTCAGGTTGAGTATCAAACTAATCTTTACATGAATAACGATCTTAGGTTTTGGCAGTGTTTTCCAAGCTTGTGTTGTTTAAAAATGAAATAAAAAAATACCTAACTATTGGTCCTTGTGAAAAATCACAGGCAGATTAATTAGTTACACATCAGAAATACATTAAAAACATATTATTTGTAAACAACAACTTTATCTAGGACTACCAACACTGACAAGGATTATAAAACAGTAGGCCTGTTTGTTCAAATTTTGCACTTATGTAAATTATAAATATATCTAAATATAGACACAAATATTATCTTTTAATAGATTGTTATTGCATACTGATAGATCAAAAGATTTAGAATTTAGTAACATTATAATAAAGAAATTAAAAACGGAATATGTTATACGAAGATGTACGATTGTTTCCGAAGCTAAACGAACGAGTATCTCTTCTTTATATTTGTATAAATGAATATTTTGTTAATAAAATGCTGCATTTATATTAATTTTATAAACTCAAAGCAAATTTTATAACGATTATAGCCTACATTAATACATAAAAAAAAATCTACATCACAAGACTTATATTATTGATTGAAGCTGTAAAAATAACCCCAAATATATCTACGCTAGGTTTTGTTTAAGTATTACAGATGGTATGTGAAATCAGCTCTTATATTGTTACTCACGTATGTTCCGAGAACATTTATGTAATTAATTGAACATAATTTAATTAAATTATTTGAGATGCCAAAAACCAAAGACAGATACGAAATTGTTAATGAATTTATAGTTTGTGAAAAACAAAAATGTATTTTGAGTTATTTTCTGTTTGTTGGATGTTCTATAGATTTTGTGACATTCTGATAAATAACTTCTTCTGAAGGTCTCACTATCTTTTCGTATGATGGATCGAAGTGCTTCTTTTTTTTTGCATATTGTTAATAACTATGTAAACTTAAGGAGTATGATTGTGTTATCATAGTATCTCTCAATAAAGTCACTCGTAAGAGGTGAAATCTTAAATAAGTTAAATGGATGTCCACCAAATTATGAAACAAAATCACATTATATTATGTGTGCCATTTAATTTAAATATATTTTTGTTTAAACTCTTACCATCCGTCAACTATAATATTATTTTTAAAAGTGTTAAAATATTAATACATTATGTTAAATATGTACACTGGTTGTACGAGTAGTTTGCCGTTTGTTTGAAATTGAGCCAAACAACACATTTCTTTACCGTAAACGATTCTAAACAAACACCCTTTGTATCGATAAATTTATTATTTCAACACTATTGCTTTGTGTGCCTTTGCTGTAGTGTGTATTCTACTATGGTGACGTCACATGTTGACCTAGTTACGTCATACCACGTATATGATGTAATCATAAGTGCAGTGTAGGTGTTTTTGACACTGTAGTGTACATTAAAGGTAACGTTATTCAGTAATAGAGTTTATTAATAAACACTTTAGGTGTGTCATAGGGAAATAGGGTTTGCTACGATCCCCATGACTGTCTCATGACCTTAGCTCTCAAGATTTAAACTTAAATATCGTTAAAATGCATCCAAATATACAGCCTTCAATTTCAACTGCAGGTAGAGGCCTAAAATCTTTGAAAAACCCTTGCAATGTTAAAATTACTATTGAACTTAGCAATATTTATCTTCAACCTAAATGACATTTAGTGAAACTAGTTTGTAGCTGTTCCGTTCTTAGTAAAGGTATAATTTGTTCACACATTCTCATGTTGAGTGAGTTTAATATAACTTTTGTTAGTAGATCCATCAATAAAGATTTTATCTTCAGTTTAGCTGATTAAACCAATTTTTACAATTTTAAAAGAGTTAAATATGATTTGTAATATGCGTGTCTTTAGTTTACCCACCTCTATCTTTCAAATAAAATAAAGTTTCTTAACTTTTTTTCAGTCAAGTGACCTCTTTTTTTGGTATTTATGTCGCATTTCGGTACTGTTATCCCATCTTCAGACACAATATATATAAATTACCAACTGAGGTCGTCAAACATTAAAATTAATTATACAAAACACACATAACACATTTCAAATTTAAAGTACGTTTTGGTGTACACCTTCTGGCCACTGGACGGCAACTGTCAGTTGTCTTGCTCACTTGGAACACGTACTTTCCGCGGGCTTCTTCAACTCTTATCGCCATGAATATAGTGTATTAGAGTCGAAATACCTTCATGTAAAATATTTCTTCTAATATTTGTTTAATTTTGTTTAAAGGGGCTTATTACCAAATCCAATGGTATAAATTTAGAATTGTATCGGGACCATACTTTCATATCTACCTAGAACTTAATTAATTAAGAACTTATCAATGCAAAGAAATTGAATCAGTAAATATTGAGCTTATGAGAAGATATATTGATAGAATAAAACCGAATCTCAAAAAGAATTACTGTATCTCGTGTATATTGTAGATGGCGATTATGACGATGAAACAATTTATTGGTTGTGCGATTCAAGTTTTATTCAATAAAGTAAGTTAAGATTGGTACTATTTACTCACCTTATACTTTATGTTATGTTTAAAGTATATAACAATTTGATACTTTCATAATACTTTATTTAATGATATTTATAAATTATTGTAATCTGCCACAATCTTCTTGAGAAATTCTTGCAAGCATACTTCTTTGGTTATTGTAAATGAAAGTTTAAAAGATTCTTGTAATTTTTCCGCTGAATAGTACATCTTCAAACGAAAATTGTACACGACATTTATATCATCCTTAGACACAATCTTTTACTGATATCCAGAGTTTAGCTTTGTATACGATAAGAACTCACAATGACCAAGAGTCATACATTTAGGACTAAGATGACATAATTTATTTATTATAGTCTCTGTGACTATAATAGTCATTTATGACTAATATCACATAATTCATATATTATTACCTTTGTGAATTATTTAATAATTTGTACCAAAATTGGAGTTCTGATAAATATCACTAATCCCTTTGCAAAATGGAATGTTTTTGTTGTATGTAATTATTTCGAAAACACTTTTTTCTTTGATTAATGTACACCTAATTACAATAAATATTACTTCAAGTTTTATATCTATAATATTAGTAATGAATTTTTGAATTAAATTCAAAATGAAATTGTACATCACTAATTAATTGTAATTGTGGAAGGAGTAATTGTTCACACTTGTAGAGTTAGTTTTTGGAGTTGTGGAACTTTTGTTTGTAGATCTGTCGATAAATACAATTTTATAATTTCAGTTTTATTCTGTTCAGCTGATTAATTAAATTATAACAGTTTTAAAAGTGTTAAATATGATTTGTAATATTCGTGTCAAAACATGTTCGTCTGTATTGTACAAACCCACTTTTGCACTTAATATAATATTTCTTCTAATAATTGTTTAAAGAGGCTAATGGCCAAAAACAAATGGTGTTAATTTAAAATTTTATAGAGGCCATACTTTCATATATATATATACCAAAAATGTGATTAATTAAGAACTTATCAATGCCAAGAAAATAAATCAATAAATATTGAGCTTGACTCATGAGAAGATAAATCTATATACAGTAATGTATAAAATCAAAATACCACTCACTGACTCACTCATCACGAAATCTCAAAAACCACTTAACGGATTGGAATGAAATTTGGTACATAGCTTCCTCTAGGGTAGTGGGTGCTTGATAAGAAAGGTTTTCAAAATATTCTAAATTTTAGGAGGAGTTTCTAAAAATCCACTGAACGGATTGGGATGCAAATTGCTATGTAGCTTCCTCTAGGGCCCTAGGTGCTCGCTAAGAAAGGTTTAAAAAAATCTAAATTTTATGGGGGTTTGGAGGGGTCGAAATTACTAAACATCCCCATAAGAAATACATAGTGTAATAAATTTATTAATAAATTATTTTGTTTTTTGTTAATGTACATTTAACTTTGATTTGTCTATCAGTGCAAAGCCGGATCGGGCCAGCTAGTTGCTAGAATAAAAATTGAAAATAATCTCACAAATAATATTTTTATTAACTATTCAGTTATTGATTGATTATTGTATTTCATGTATTACTGAAGATGGCGACTTTGTCGTTGAAACGACTTATTAGTTGTGCGATTATGTGTTCAATAAAGTAAATTAAAATCGGTATTGTTTTCTCACCTTATACTTTCTGGTATGTTTAAAGTATATCACAGTTTTAGACTTTCATAATAACTTGTTTTATCGTATTTATATATTATCGTAATAGCCATCTGCCCCAATCTTCTTGAGAAATTCTTGCAAGGCTGAGCTTACTTCTTTGGTTATTGGTTATTTTAAAGATACCTGTGCTTTTCCCGCTGACTAGTACATCTTCAAACTTAAATTTTCTACGAAATTTACATCGCCTTAGAAAATTAGTTTTATTGATATCCAGAGTTTTAATTCGTGTACAACAAAAACTCACAATGCCCAAGAACAACACAATCATGACCAAGAAAACATAATTTAAATCCTATAGTCTACTCAGTGAATCGTTTAATAATTTGTACCAAAGTGAACTTATTATAAATGTAACTGATCCTTTGCAAAATGGATTTTGTTTTGTTGTATAAAATTATTTCGAAAATAAATTTCTCTTTGATTAATGTACACCAAATTACAATAAATATTACTTCAAGTTTTATTTCAACAATAATTGTATGAATTATTGAATGCAATTCAAAATAAAATGGTACAACCCGCTTACTTAAATGCAATTAATTGTAGCTGCCCAAATATCATCCTCTCTAGGTGGAAATACTGGAATATGTAAACTTGAACTTGATGTGCCGGCCATACTTTGCCTTTAATATTGCAGCATTATAATCATTTTATACTTAATTTATAATTATTATTTAATTACTCATTTGATAATTTAAAAAAAAATTCTAATTTGAAACTTTTCTCGATTTTAATGTGCTTCTAACAACGGTTAAGTGAACGAATAAGTTGAAGTAAATTATTCGCCAAAATTTGTTGTTTCTGTGGAAATTAGTTCTGAGAATTCATATTTTGAAGGAAGTATACTTTAAAACAAAATATTACTTATAAACACTCGCAAGTGATTTATATTTTGTTTTACTCTTATATATTTGTGTTTAAGAACACGTCGTACATTTTTCATTGTTAAAATTGTAATTGTTTGTATTGTCACGCCATGTCAAACTTGAGCAAAAGTGAGGCTTATTTAATGGTTAGAATTATTTGCAAAGTTCAATGAAAAGTTACATGTCATACTGTTGGACCACAAAGGGATTAGTTCACGTTCCGGAAAATAAATTGCTCATGTCAGTTTTAATAGAAACTCTGGTTTCAGAATAGTTTTACTAGGACACTTTGGCGTGATATAGTAAGCCACAGGAACACAATAGTCTGACGTGTAACATTTTAATGAATTCACTTTAACCTAAAACAACTTTAGAATCCATTTAAATGTCTGACTTTTATTTCATCTTATGATCTTCTAGGAAATATTGGACAATACAAAATATATATATATTTAATTTAGCTACAGTAAACAATTAAGATTTAAAAAATTTTATGTGGACACATAATACAGTTCGATGGTTCCTTTAAAAATTGTGTGCATTTGTTGGTGCAAACTTTTAATCACAACCTTTATGTATAATCAAGGAAAATTAATATTATAATTTATAGAAACTGTATGGTAAGCTTATAGTAAGCTGTTATAAATGTGCATTATTATCCTTTATAATAATATTTGATATAATGGTATTTTATTTTAATTTATACGTTTCAAAGTTTTAAATCTGCCAGTGTGTGTGAAGTGTAAAGTTTTAATGTTGTTTATGTCTTGACAAGACATACATTTGTACGCTTGGGATGTGAAAAATGAATAACTACAAACATTTTGTGATGGTGTGATGTTCTGATGATGGTGGCTTAGTCTCGCCGAAACATTTAATCAAAGTATTAACAAGGATTGTTTTGACAGTGAAAGCATAAGTACATTTATTTATATTAATTACACAACTTTACTGACAACAATGTTCACACTCATTTTTGGCACTTATTCCATTGGTTACAATCATGTGGTGTACCTCCGGCAGTCAAGACTGTTGGAGTTGCCTCTCTCAATTGAGAGTGACCCTGTGCAATTAAGAGTTTCATCTTGCACAAGTTTACTCTGCCCTGGACTTTAGTCTAGGATGAATCTAACTGATCTAAGGAAGTAAACCCAGCAATAAAATCCCTATTCCTATTGGTAGTTTGTTTAATCTTGCGACGAAGTGATCATATAGTCTAAGAATAATTTAATTGAGGATGGGCATGCCTGAAGTAGGCCATTCCGACAAAGTAAACAACATACTTAAAACCTCACTGTTATACAAGACATATGATTTCAGACAAGACACTTAATAGGGGGGAGGGGGTGTCCCCCTCTAAACGAACCCTTCTCCTCTGTTACACAGACTGGTCACTGATGGGAAGAAATTCAGGCTTCTTCTATACAGAGTATCATCAAGGACAAACATCATTATGAGTCTCTGCATACACTGCACAGTTTTCCAAGCATACATTTTGTATTTAGTTAAAAAAAGTTTCCAATCTATTTACGTTTGTCAAAAGTTACAGAAAAATACAAATTCTAAATCATTTGGATAACATGGACAGTCAAACAGCACTTAAAAACAATACAAATCTAATCCTGAAAGGGAATGTCTCTATAAAGAACGAAGTGATTTTGAGATATGTGCCAGGACATTGTGATATCCAAGGCAATGAGATTACAGTCTTCTTTCCCAAAACAAGACCATCTGCAACCTTCACGAGACCAGGGCTGTGTCGTACTAGCCGCACTATGGTAATGAGCACAGTGAACAATTGTTCCTGGAAATAACAACTGTATATGGTGTAAAATACCAGCGCACGCTTAAAGTTCTGTTACTTTTCACGGCACCAAGCACCAAGTTGGCTAAGTCACTGATCAAGCTAAACCGAAGTCAGTTCAGACGAACTTCTAGCAAAAGTAGGCGATTTTGAGGGAAACAAAAATGTTCGACACTGAAACAGGCTCAAAAGTATGTAAGACACGTTTTTTTATTTGCGAGACGGTGGATCACTGGCGTAGAAAGCCTTTTGGAATCCAGCAACTAGGGCGTGAAAACAACTTGGTTGGGAAAATCCAGACCTCACAAACGTTACGTGATTATAAACACATCAAGGAGACATAACCCTAAGGAGTCTCCACCAATGCTGGTACAAACTCCTAAGCAATTCAAATCTAAATATTAATTATTAGTTTCCAAGCCATATCGATATCTTAATATAAGTGATTTACATTTTCATTACAAACATTCCTATACAGCTGTTAAATGTTTGAGTCAAGGTTTATTCTTGTCTAACTTGGCAAGTTTTTTCTTTAAAAATTGTTAGCTCTACTAGTTTTAATTTGTATACTGTTCTTAATTTTATGTTGTTAAATGTGAATTTAAAAATTTTACGTTCTTATAAATTTGTATGGATAAAAATTTTACCAAGTTGAAAACAGGTAGTTTTTTATCGGGGAATATACATTTGAAAATACTAAGTACTTTGTATATGGACACTTTTCCGCTCCCTGAATCATATTTTAGTAAAACAACTGCCAAAACAACAATGCATCAATGAACTTCCATGTCTTGTGTATTCTTCTCATAACCTCAATTGTTTTTGTAAATGTAGATGTCAATGTTTTAATAAACTTTCTTCCATGGGAAAATGCAAATTATTTACTAAAACTGTAGCTGGAAGAAATATGTTGTGTGTCTTACGGGAAAAAATGTATCTTACTCCCCCTCGCCCTCAAGAAAATTAACGGCCTCGCTGCGATAGTGCGGTAACATTTTCTTTTGGGACGACAAAGTGATACTTGTTTCCCTTAAGACATAAAAAAAATATTGCAAAATATAACAAGTTTCAGCGCATTCTTTTTTATTGACAATATGCACATTGGAAAAACGAGTAGTATGTAGATGTAGAAGTATTTTTAATTTGAAAATACAAGCTTTAAACTTTAAATTAATTACATTAAAGAATGTATAAATTACATTCTACGTCGAGCAAGTTTGAAATATTATAAAATGTCTGTAACTATTAAAATAATAACGAGTAAACCACACCATGGCTTTACATGTTATTACCCCGGAAAGCTTTATATATACTATATACGCTCAGACAGTTTGCAGTTTGTTGTAAAACAAAATTTATTGCATTCACTTTAATTTATTACTAATTGGTTGGATATAAACGTAAAGTTTCCAATCTCTGTGTTAAACTGTCGATTCTCATTTATTGGTTGGTTATTTACAGAACGTTGTTGAACTTTTAAGAAACATTGTTAAAACATTGCTTTGCTTAAAATCATAGTAATATGTTATAATATTATTATATGGTTAAGATAATATAAAAATAGCATAACATTATTAATGTTATCATTAAATCACCTGATTAATATAATTATGTTGAAATGGTAAAGGTAGATCAGATTAAGATATACTGCTTTAAAAATTTAAGAAACAGTTTCTTCTGTTGAACTATAATGCATGTGTATTTTTAAATAATGAATATAAACAACTTTATTTAATGTACGCTTGCTTCCACGTAGTTTTGGTTGCTATGTTAAGTTATTGTTTTACTTGCTGATAAAAAAAAAACGTATTGAACTATTTCACTGTAAAAGTAGTGAAATACTAAGTATTTAAGATACTATAATTTAAAGTTCACACAAAACAATGAATTTGAGGAAAAAATAAATACAAATTATTTTAATGAGAGTTTCTTGTATTAAAAAGTATTATAACTTAATTGTTAATAATATATTTAATAAAAATAGACTAATTTAGTGTTATGATTGTAGCAAAATATTTAGCATTCTATTGTTTCTTAAGGCCGTTAACTGTTAGGGACTCTTTAAATCTACAAACAACCAGCATTATTATAGTATCATGAACACAATTGGTTTTTCATAATTTCAGAAAGTTTTCACTTTATTAATTTAAATTTAGAAATTAATTAATGCAAGTTTTCAACGTTTGTGGATGCATTATTAGAACAAAAAATAATAATTATATGAATGTGGTGACAGATATGTCCAAGTGATATTTATTGAGGTTTTATACCGCAAACCAATATGAAAAGCACTACATTTTTACATATTTTTGTTTATCTCTTTCCTAGCAATCAAAAACACGTTCTTTAAAAATATTTATTTAAATATATTCTAAACAATGGATAAATAAATAGAGATTATTGACGATTACACTGATTTATTAGTAAAATAAATGTGTTTGCATTATTTACTCCACTTTTGAATTTTGTTGAGTAATTTATTTCAAAAAGTTCAATAGTTTTGGTTACATAATTTACTAAAAAAAACTATTTACAAAAAGAAATTTTGTAATAAAACTAAATCATCTTAAAAAAAACAAAGTACCTACTATACAAAATGTTCAAAAATAAAAATAAGGTTTCTGAACAAAATGTTCAATTTCCTTAAAACAAATTTAAAATTCACAATAATAACAAATTGTATTTCTTTTAAAAATAGCTTCTTTTTTAAACAAAGTCGGTGGTAAATGAATACGTTTATGTAACTGTGAATGTAACGACTAAGTTATTCAGTTAGACTAAATTGTTATTGAAGTTTGCCTCCAAATTGGTTTATAGTAATTTGTCCCAATATTCTTGAGTAACAACACATCATTTTAAACTATTTGTTTATTTAACATTTGTACACTTAAACTACATAGTTTGGCTGATTTACGATTTTCAGTGTCGATTAGCTGTCTTACAACTCTAACTGACTCGTTGGCTGTTTATTGCCAAATATATAACTTCCACTAAATTTTTTACTCTTGAAGTAAGTCGTTTGTAATTTCTTATGTATAAGTTGTTGTTTAGTACAAGTCCATTATCATCTCGCTTTTTTAAACATGTATACAACTCTCTTTATAACATAAGTACTTGGTGTATTCCTATTAGTATATCATTATTTACCATCTTAGCTTTGCAATAATGACTAATCCTACACCTTCATTTAACGAACAAGTTTAATATCTCGGAATGCGGTAGCGTTCCATGCGTCAAGCTATGGCACACTACCACACTACAGTATATTATGTTTGAAATGGGCAAGCTCGATTTTCTTTTTCTCCTATTTTAACAGACGCGGCTCTAAATGAATTGAAAACCCTTTTAATAGGATATATGAAGCCTAATTGTAATATTTTGAATGAAAAATCTATTCAGAATGTTGTTAATAATGATATTGAAGGGCTGTGTCACTCATTTTAATCGATACGACGATCTTTCTCTTCTTTGCGACTAAGATTTTCTTCTCCCAAGAATATTTCCTTCTAACCTTAGTGCACATGCGTCGCAGCATATCACGGAACTCGGAATATATTTATATACTCGTATATTGAGGAATTATGGTTGTAAGAATCCTTACTGTTTGGGTAAGACAAAAAAATAGGTGAACGTTGGGCACTTTCTGCATATATAACAATATCAATCTAAAGCGAATGACCTCTAGTTTGTTGAAACTATACATATTTTTACAAATAATTTCAAAGACAACGTAGATATAAAAATTTTAAAAAAGAAAGGTTTTCAGTGTTGATCAGCTGTTTTACAACTCTAAACTGACATGTATGCTGTTTATTCTCTGAAGCACTTCCACTAACAGAGTATATACTTTAAAAAATCATGTTTATCTAAAAATGTTTGTTAAATTTTAGTTTATGAATAGTCTTTTATCATCTTGTTTTTTAACCAGTATTAAAACTATTGTTATATGGTCAATGTAATAGTTTGATATAAACATATTATTATTTATCATGATAGCATTGTAATAATAATTATTATTATTCCTACATATTTATTAAATAAGTGTAAAATGTATATATTAAATAAAGATAGTGGTGAAGCACGCAGGAGGATTCTCTATTTATTTCAATCTATTCAGCTCAATAAAAGACCCAAACAACATTTTGCACAACACAACGTAAATTCTAAGCTTTTAAATTTTGTCTGAGAGTTTTATGTTACACCCGTTCAAATTACTAAACATAGCCCATACTGTAAATAAAAATATGCAATTGGATTGTCACGTTACAAAGCATAAGCCAACACAATAAAAATAAATACTGCCAAACCTGATGACCTCATACAACTTATTAAAAGCGCACACACAAAATGGAACAACAATAACAACTTTGTTCCGAACTAATACTCAGTGATGTCTACAAATCTGACCTACTATGAACCCGTAGCAACTATAATCCTATGTACAATAGCAACGACCTACATAACGTACTGGGGGTAAACATCCCGGCGTTAAACTCTCTTTCCATTCCTTGACAGACATAATATCTAGCACAAGTAGGTCAATCTGCCGACGTCACTAGATTGAATGCTCTCCTGTTTGTACAGTTTACACCAGAAGCGGGAAGAAAAGGGAATGTAAACACTATGAAATACTGGGTTATACACTAAAGTGGAACCAAAGGCCCTAAAAATTGTTAAAGAACCTATTTAACATATTATAACGTATTATAATATGAAAAAAAGTCAAACAAAACCTCTTTTTTAACAATAATAGTTCTTGTATATCAGGAATACAAATTACAACTTAAATTGCCTTAGTTAAAAAAAAAGATGAAAAAAAGGAGAGGACCACTATAACTTCATTTTTAAACAAGTTCCCTTTAATTTGAAACTAACATAAAAAGGAAACCTTGTGTTTTTGTACACTAAAGAAATATTTGTTAGATCTGTACTCGGAAAGTTATGTTGTTTGTAGAATAAAAAATATAGGCATATTTTGAGTATATATTTAATTTACCACATTTGGGATGGATTTTATATTGTTTAAGGTACTTATCTAAACTAATATAATTATTGTGGTCTATATTAAACCACCATCTACGTCAAAATTTTATCTCTTTAAAAACACAATTAAAATTTAGGAGATTTCGTTTTTCAATAGGCCTACGATTATGCAAGTTTTGCAGCACACGTTTAGTTTCAGGATTTTCTCACATATCGCAACGTACTGTTGTGTCTTTGTTATTTATTTTTAAAAGCAAAACGATGACAAAGTCATAGACTAATTTATTCCAATTTAAATACGGCGAAAGGAATTTTATAGGTATATTTTAAGAAGCTACTCTAAATCTTATTTTTTAAATTAAATTATATGCAAACAAAAATGTTAAAACTGGTCTACAAATTCATAATGTCATTTGTAATTTTACAAAAAAAAAAAAAAAATATTTCTTTAAACCTTAATTAATAAATACATTACTTATTAAAAAACAAAATAGTAAAATTTGTAATAAATAAAATACTAAAAACTTATTATAAAAGTAAATTACAAATTTCATCCACTTTTATATCATAAATTTATCTCCCAAGATAGGTTTTCTTAAACAAATTAAGTAATTACCAACGATCAAGAGTAATAAAACTTTACTGCGCTAGTGTTCTCTAATAAAATACAGCTCGGTGACTTAAAGATAAAACCTTTATACAGACAGGGAAAGTGAAATATAACCTTCATTTATTATTTCACTGGATTTACTACACTTTCTATAGTCAAAAGTTTACTTCATTAAATGTTATTTCCTCGTTTACTATAATTTAAAGATGTTTAGAGCTTTATTCTATCTGTATAGAGATCACACATGTATCGCTTTTTACAATTAATTTATTTCATGAACATTGTATAGTCAACTTAGAAACATCATATTATTATAATTAGCACGCAATGTCCACACCAATAAAACTAAAAATACCCTGCATATCTTAAGATCAAATTTAACTGGTATGCTTTGTCCTCAGGTTATTATAAACTATTTATTGCCCAGCATTAAAGCAAGAGGAACACAGACGCGACTCCATTTTTTATAACACAATCTGGCTAAACGATGAAATGTCTGTTAATAACAATGTTAAAAAGACAATTTTTGAAATAAAACAAAAGAAACTTTAGAAGATATAATTATCTATTTATAGTCAGACACTAGCGCTTTGTCCCTGCTCGCAGCGTTCACCAAGCAAAAAGGCAAATCGCTGCGAATCAAATGCAATCAGATTATTGCATAATATATTTTGCTTTAATGAATGAGGATTTATTGACACAAAATTGTTTTATTTTTATATATAGAAGAGATACTTTTTAATACTCTCATAATACTATTATAAGACTCTTATACTTTTATTATACTATTATTACTATTATAATAACTATTATAATACTCTAAAGCAGCATTTCAAACTGGTCATATAGTCCTAGTAATTCAACATAACTTTAATCGTTATAGGGGTTTGAAAACAGAAAGCCTTTATCGTTGTTTATGTTTATTATTTCCAAATCTAAAACAAACTGTTGGTTGTGAAAAATAATTACCTGATTCTAGATATGCGATGTTGGTTGTTATTGTAATAAAAATGTAAATGCTTTCAAGAAATATTTCTTGGTTCAGTACAGTAATAACATAAAAATGTGTTAAGCTTTTGATCCAAAACCAGATTATTTATCTATATATATCTATATAATAAAAATGAATTGCTGTTCCTTTGAAAGCGCATCACTTGAGAACGACTAAACCAATTTGGATATTTTTTGTTTTAAAATGTTCGTAATAGTCTGAACTAAGTTTTTATATAAGGAAAAATTTAAAAAGTTTCCCGAAAAGTTTTAAATTTAGAAAATACTAAACAGCCTCTTTTGTATAGACTCAAGACCATAGCGCACAAAAACAGCTGTTCGCATAAAAAAACTTAGGAACACATGTTTGTTTAAATTCATTGTCATAGCACCATTACTTAGCTTTATAATCAGTTTATTATTATTCAAAACCAACCGCTTTTTCAGATTAGATTGACCAACTTAAAGCAAACAAAAACAAAAATCAACTAAAAATGCTTAGTATGTTTTAATTCAATTCAAACATTGGTTGTTACATAATATATATAAAACAGTTGTGTTGGATCAAAAACTGAACATGATTTTAGGTTAGGCCTACAATGAACCAAAACACGTTTATTTGCAACCAATTTAAAATCATTGTTTTTGCAGTTCTTCACAGGTGTCAGATTTTTTTTAGATTAGGTAAAAGCAAACGAAAAGGTTTACTGTATTATCTATAAAGGTTTACAAACTATAAATCTAAATTTGTGTAGTATATTCTTAAGTGGCATAAAACCCATTTTGCAATTCGATTACTTAAGTCAATGTAATGAAACGGATTAACTACCCTTTAAATTAAATCAAGCAATAGCGAACCATTGGAGGCTTCACTAGTTATATAGCCCTAAAAGCCAAATACCACTAACAGACTTATCACGATTTCTCAAAAACTACTGAACGGATTGGAACGAAATTTGGTATGTAGCTTCCTGCAGGGCCACAGGTGCTCGCTAAGAAAGGTTTTCAAATTCTAAATTTTTAATTTTTAGGGGGAATTTGGTTGAGGAGGGTCAAAGTTACTAAATCTCGATTTGTTTAAAACTAACAAATGGATTGGATTGAAATTTGGTATGTAGCTTCCTCTAGGGCCATTAGAGCTCGCTAAGAAAGGGTTTCAAAAAATTCGAAATTTTATTATGTGTTTGGGAGGGGTCAAAGTTACTAAATCACGATTTCTCCAAAACTACCGAACGGATTGGATTGCAATATGGTATGTAGTTTCCTCTAGGGTCCTAGGTGCTCACTAAAAAAGATTTTCAAAAATTTGAAATTTTAGGGGAGTTTGGAGGGGGGGGGGTAAAAGTTACTCAAACAACCACCGAACGGATTAGAATGAAATTTGGAATGTAGCTTCCTCTATAGCCCTAGGTGCTCGCTAAGAAATTTCAAAAAAGAAAATCGAAATTTTATTGGGGTTTTGGGGACCAGTTACTAAAATCCCCATAAGAAATGCATAGTATAGCCTAATATATGTATTGATATATATTTTTTCGTTAATCTACATTTAACTTTGATTTGTCTATTCGTGCAAAGCCGGATCGGGCCAGCTAGTAATATATATAACAACAGATGTTTAAATGAATTATAATATAGTGAACATTTTTTCATAGATTTTTCTTTTGTGTTTGTTTTTTTTTTTTTTTTTTTTTTAACCCAACCTAAAAAAGAGGTTGGTTGTAAAGAATAAATAACTAACTCTATATTTTATTAATTGGTTGCTATGGTAACGAATATAAATGCATTCAACAAACGTGTGTTGGTTTAGGATAGACCACAACACTAGAATTGTGTTGCTAAGCTTTAGATTTAAATCAGATATTTTATCTATTATACTGCTGAGATTGAACCCCTTAAAATAAATATTTTGGAAAATCATTTCTTATTGTACCTCGACTTAATGAAGTTACCCTGCAAAAAATATGTTTCTAGTTATAATTGTTTTGGCTGTAGATTGGTTATGAATCAGTCAATCAGGACTTTTTCTTTTACATATACAGATAAAAAAATCGTGTTCGATTTATGTTTTACGGTAAAAATTAATGGTCGAATTTTACGACACTGTTTGTATCCACTGAGAATCTAAATTTCAAATAGATTTCGTACTTATTACAAACGTTTACATAGAAACACAGTGAAAACTATTAAATATTGCCGGACTTGTTTAAATATAGTAGAACCACCTTCATACGTTTTGAAGTAAAATGTGTATTGCTCATTTGAAATTCTCCGTAATTATATTTGCATTTAAGACAGTTTAACATTTATGTCGACTATGTGGTTTTATTAGCGGACGACAAATGACTAAAATAAAACAAATAAAAATAATTCACAGGCATAAGTTAAAGTGTACGTAATATGTAATCTTTCTTATCGTAGACAGTATCCACAGACTCCTTAAATTCCCAATATCTAAAGCAAATTATATTAAAGAAGTTCGTACTATTAAAAAGATTTCAACTTCTAATGGGTACACAGCTGATTTAATTGGCAGGTTAATTAAGAAACATAACAACAACAAAAAATTATCCGACCTACGGTTAATCAGAAACCTGAGTATGTGTACATATAATACGGCGTGATTTTAAACCACACCCTGCGTAAAGAGCTGAAGCAAAACAGCATTACGCTTTCCTATAAAACCAACAATAGACTTGATAAAGCCTTGAATACTAAACATAAAACCACCAATAACAAATACAATTCAACTGGTATTTATAAACTTATGTGTCCCACTTGCAAATATTTTTATATTGGACAGACGGGACGTTCATTTATGACAAGATTTCGTGAACACGTCTCTAAAGCCAGGGCCCTACTACAGATATCGAGTTCCGCCCAACATATTGTTGATAAGAACCACATGTTTAATAGCATTGACTAAAATATGGATATCTTGCACTTCTGCCATAAAAACAGCAAAATGGACCCTCTTAAAGAATACGAAATATACAAGCCTTAAAAAATACACATTATAATGTCTCAAATAATAAAAAAAAAAAAATTATTCATACCCCATTTTTAACCTTTTAAATAATTTTTCTACGAACACTGACATGTTGACATAAGGTGACAGGGGGGATAAACTAATCTATCTAACTCTCGGACACGCAGTGTAAGACAATTATGTCCTTTACGGATTCACATGTGAATGACGAAATGACTTTTACTTTTTTTTTACATTTTTTTTAATGTTTTGTGATGTGTTTTGTGTCTATGTAAGTGTTGTTGGTAATTTTAAAATATCGTCCATAGTACTGTGTGTGTTTTTGTTTATGTGTTGTGCGTGTTACTTTGTTGACGTGGAACACATTCCTAATATTATTTTTAAATTTGGACTACGGCACAAGGACAACGCATTTTTTAATCTCTAATGTGGATGAAATCCATTATATATTTTTAAATATCATATACCCCACCTATAATGTCCTTCAAGATAAAATAAGTTTAATATAGGCTACTAATGCAATACAAGTATATATAGTTTCTGATATATGTTATTAAATTTTCGTTTTAAAATATCGTTTAAAAATTTAGTTTTTCCATTGGATGTTTTAGATTTTAAAACGCAAATCGTAACTTTGAATAATTTCTGAAAAAAACTATTAATTATCACTGTAATTTCCTATTGTAAAGATACAAAATATTCAAAAAGTATTTACCACCTGAAACTGATATTAATTTATGAATAAATTCAAAAGAATAATCTGTTCTACTAGACATTTAAAATATCTTTAAATTTACTTATAATTCATGAGAAAAAGATTGAGTTTTTTGACGTAATTTTTAGTAATTGGTATGTATGTGTAATATACTCTTTAGACGTACTGTAAGTAAATCCACATCACTTCTTTAATTTATTTATACATTTAATTTGCCTAATTACCACTCACTTTGAGCTATGAAGTTGACTAATAAAGTCGGTTTAATTAAGGAAGCGTCAGAATACATTAACATTGCATTTTACTGCTACAGATGAAAGATGCAAATCATTTAATTGTACATTTTAGATTAACCTTATCAGAAATATTATTAGGATTAGTTACTTAGATGCATTAAATTGATGATTATTATTAAAGTTCATTGAATATTTAAAAAAAAACTACCTACTACAAAAGGTCAAATAGACCTAGGCAAAGTTTGTGACAGTTTCGTTGTCATTATGACTTTCAATATATTACTCATTATTTAGCTCTTACTGACTCATATGGAACGATTTTTATTTAAAAAAAAGCACCTATGGCAGTCAAACTTAGTGTTTCTGACATATATATTAATAAGGTTTTATTTATTTTTTATAAGTTCTATTTATTTTATTATTTCCAAGGTTTCCTGGATTCTTTACAGAAAAACATAATTTACGACAACCCCATCTTGAATAGTAAACTAGTTTTTGCGAAAATACATCTCCTGTATATAGGTCTTAACAATCTATTAAACCTCTATATTGGCAAATAAATAATTAATATACAGGGTGGAGAAAAAGTCTGGAAACGGTTTAATATTTCGTATATAAAGAAAATTCGAAAGTAGATGTGATTATTGAGGAACTTACTCTATGTAAAAATACTACATTATTAAGATTTCCAAAAAAATATCCGCTATCTTGGATCCGCCATTTTCAATGTAACATTGTTCTTTTTTTTAAGGGAAGGTGGTCATGTGAAACATAATTTTGATTTAGAATTTCAAGAGAAAACAAAAAAAAATTTGAACATCCATATCTTTAACCGATTTAAAACGGCTGAAAAAAACAACAAAATTGTGTTTTCCCATTTTGCTGTACTATTTTTATTTTTTTATTGTCAATATTCTTACTTTTAGATTCGTAATTAAATAAGCTTTCAAACGATATGTCACACAACGATTTTTGGTTGAACATCTCGAAATCTGTTTTGAAAAAATCAAAATGGCTGTAACTCAAATATTTTTAATATCCTAACTATCGTTTTGTAGTATACCGCTTGAAAGCTCATTTAATTCTAAATTCAAAAAGAATAATAATTAGTCTTCAAAAAAATAGTACAGCAAATTGGGGCAAAATCGGAAAACACGATTTCGTTGTGTTCTGACCGCCATTTTTAATCGGCTAAAGACATGGATGTGCTAATTTCACCTTTTGCTTTCTCTTGAAATTCTACATCGAAACGATGTATCACATGACCACCTTTCCACTTTAAAAAAAAAAAGTTTCATTGAAAATGGCGGATCCAAGATGGCGGATACATTTTTTCAAATCTTAATAAAATAGTATTTTTACATAGAGAGGTTCCTCATTCAAATCTACCTTCAAATTGTCTTTATATACGAAATATTAAACCAGTGCGGGACCTTTTCTCCACCCTGTAGGCCTATAGTATTAAATACCATGATGCATATAAATTAAATAATGTATAAAACTATTTAATTAAAAAAACTAGTAGTGACGAAATTCTAGGTAGTCTAAGCCACTGATCTAATAACATAATAACGAGGTACAAGCTAGCTGCTTTAATTTAGAGAAGGTTGACTTGTTTCGCAGCCTCGAGTCAAACATTCATTTAACTAATTATAACAATTAATGCACGTCAGACCCTGCCCCCATCTTGAATTTCAACTCCTCGAGATTATACTGAATAATGCCATATTAAAGGTTAGGACATTTCGAATGTGGATATCATTTTTTTGCTTAATTTTTTGTTTGACTTAACGCAAAATAAAAATTTTCCTTGTTTTCCCTATTCAATAATAAAAATATAAAAAATTTAAAAAGGTCAACGCATTCGAAGTTTTATTACATTTTAAATAAAAGTAATTTCAATTATTTAAAAAATTATATATTTACGTTCCGAATTTGTGTTCATACTCGAGTGTTTATCCTGCACTCTGGAGGTTATCACATCAAATTGTCCTACAATTAATTATACAAAAATAATTATACAGGGTAGAACAAAGTTAGTGTTAAAAACTTCGGAAAATGGTTCTATGAGTCAAAATAAATAGAAAATCAAGAATAATATTTTTTCGAAAATCGCTTCATTTTCCAAACATTCGCCTTTTTGTTTCTTTTACTAAATCATTAATATCTAGAGAACGGTTTAACCGATTGAGTTCAAACTTGGCATGAACTTTAACCTAACAATAATGTATCAAGAAAAATAAACGATTATATCCAATAATGCATTTCAAAATGGAGGCTGTTTGAATATTTCTTTAATTTATGTATAAAATTAAAGATAACCACTTAAAATTATTTATTTATTTTTAAATTTAAGTTTGAGCTGTAATTTATGATTTTTAAATAAAACCTACTAAAATTTTCGGTGTTTGGTGATTTTTCAGTTTAGAAGTAATAATCAAGTGAGCACAAAGCATTTCTATACTTGAACCAATAGCAATAATTTGAAATGAATATATAAACAATTAAGTTGTTTTATAATACTTACGAGGGAAACGTATAAATCAATTATTCCTTTATTCTGAAAGCGAACAAATTCAAACAAAACAAATAGCACCGAACAAGGTATACAATTCTTAATCTTAAAATTAGGAATTTTTATAGTGATTATTTAAAAAATTCTATATAGAGCTAAACAATTTGTTTCAACTCGAACATAAAACACGTAATTCCAAAAAAACAAAAACAAAAAACATATAGAAACGAAAAACTCGGTAAGATTAACATTAATACTCGTGCTTGAGTCACATTTTAAACAATTACATAAAAGTCTGCAAACATAATAGTAAAGTCTTATGAACGAAAGATTGAAGCGTTTTGACATAATTTTAGCCACGTTTAAGACTTTAAATAAAATTTCAAATTAGTTCCGGAGAGATTAAAAAATTCTCACACTATTGGACAATTAATTGTAAAATAGAAAATGTATACAAAGGCGGTGAGTGGAATGTTTAAATCAGGAGACTATAGAAAAGCAAAAATACTCAACTTTATTATTGTTACTATTTCAAAGGAATTGAAGAGTGGAATAATTATGATTCTAACCAATTCAATAAACATATATATTCAGTTATATTTTAAATTTGTAAAATGTTATCTACTATTTGTTTTATTTATTACTATTTACTGAATGATCAGAATATATTTTTTTAATTATTTCGAAACTGGTTATTCAATACTAACATCTTGTCCAGCATTTTTGTCTAATATTAAGGTATTAACTTAAAACAATATATTTCCTTATTTATTTGTTTAAAACAAGTAGTTATATTACTATAAATCAACTAAGTGAACAAATGTTTTAATTTTAAGTAAATCGTCTACCTCAGTGTTTAATGAAATGGTTGAATAATAATTGCATTGCATCTACATCCACATTCCAGAGCACACCTGGTTGTGGAATGACAAATGGGGGTGTAATATAATATGTCTTTCGAAATACCAAAGTGTCGGATAAACTGTGTATTCCAATTTTCATTTCAGAGTATTATTTTCACTTTTCATTCGCACAAATTAAGAAACATTTTATTTGTAAAATTGATAACCCGTTGTTGTTTTTAACAGTACGTATAAACAAACTTAACGGCATTGAGTTTTTTTTTTTTTTTTTGAAACAAAAATTCCTTTTCTACGTTTTGTTCCAAAGCAATATTAGAGAGTGACATAACTAAACAATTTATATTGTATTTAAAAATTAAATAGCGTGTTTTAGTTATATAACATTCGTTTCAAATTATGTCTATGCTAAATGTCTATGTCTAAAATTAACAATTAGGTGTGATCTTATCACTGTGAATAACATATTTACATGTTAATGGTATTGGATACAATGAAATATAGTACTAAATATAAGTAGCAAAACATGTATAGTTAACTTATTCATGGATATGTTATGATTGAATTCGTCGGTGGTTGTTTACATCTTTTATTGATCATCATACTAAATTACTGTTAATAGTGTATACATTTCGTTCAGTGCAACAATCGAACTATGGCACTTTATTGTAGGATATAGGCGAGGTTCCATGTAAGCGGCACAGTGAACAACTAGAATGATCTATATCGGATCATAACCTACACGGAATCTATACATAATTCACAATTTGACAGTGCTATTTTTAAACAAAATCTTCAATACATTCTTTTTCGATTTAACTTTTATATGTTTTCTTAAAATTTAGGTTTTTCTGAACGCAGTGGATATGTGATATGTGTACGTTTGAAGTATATTAAACTGAGAAAATTTTGAAATAAAGTTTACACCGAATTTTTAGATAGCGTCGTGCCCCGCTTTCCAACTCATTTGTATATATACGGCAATGTTATTTGTATGGGTATGTAAGAAGGTGTTTTTCGTTTTCTGAAGTTGGCAGCAACACTTTTTGTGTCTACAGCTGCAATATAGTTGTCATACTTTTCTGCTTTTGGTTTTGTTTTGTGTAATAGTAAGTAAAATACATAGTTTTACTAGGCTATAATCTTAGATTTTGTTTCCGCGGAAGCTAAAAAAAGCCTAAAAATACAAAATATAGGCGATGATAAGTTTTGGTATGCTATGTTAGATAAAATAAATAATTTCAGGTAGGTTTAGGGTCATGGAGCACTTTTATTTGTCATCTGATTGTAATGTTGACCGTTAACTTGGCCGCCAATTTGTTTACGCTACGTAACGCGTTTTTATTTTATTTTTTTGTATACCTATGTACAAAATATAATATTAAACTAAAACTAGCCTGCTCCATCAAGTTTGCCTTACCCTGAGGTATAGAAAGCCTAAAAAAATGAATCATACCCCTCATAACTAGTAAGGAAAAAAAAATTTTTTTTTAGTTTTTTTAGTTATTCCAATAGTTTGGTATTTTACCAATTTTTAAAGTTTATGTTCCTTTTTCTCGGGAACTACTGAACTGATTCTGTTAAACATTTTTGACAGTGTTTACTTGTTTATTGTACAAACACTGAGTTTCTAAATTTATTTTTTGACTCTAAAATGTATTTTTTTAAGTTGTATTTTATAAAAAAAAATTTTGGAAACATGGCTAAAAACAAACTCAGTGTATGTACAAAGCCCTATTTAAACTTAGTGTCAAATTTCAGTAAGACTGGTGCAGTAGTTTCTAAGAAAAAGGAATATAGGTGAACAATGCGTCTTATGAAGGGTCCGCCTCCCCTTCATTTGTTTGACGGAAAGTTTAAAAAAAACCTACTAACAGTAACTTACTTTATAGCCGTTCTTAGAACAAGATGAAAGCAATTTCTGATTACAGAAAGACAGTGAAAAATACAATGTTGCGATTTTGTAAGTTCTTTGGGGAGAAAGTAATTTCCCAAAGGAAAATTATCACAAGATTTACAACTTTATTCCGACTGAGTTTTTTCTTTGTGGTTATCTAAAGGAAAGAGTGTCTGGAAATAATCACCATACAAGGTGCCAATTTAAATTTCACAATAACGAAACAATATCACATATCAATTCTACAACAATAACAAATATTTTTACCTACACAAATAAAAGTATAAATTTCTGTAATATGGCATTCCAAACATTTAGAATAACTAGTTATTACTGTGAGATATAAAACTACTTTATATATTATATTGGCTGATTTAGATTTAATAAAGTGTAACGTGATTTTTATAACGATTGCCTAAAGTTCAGCTATCGCTGTATTTTATACATATTATTTCTGTAGTTTACTGTACATCTAGCGCCAGTAATAGTTAAAAACGTATATAAATGAAGCATAGCTGTAACTTGGCAAATAACTAAATATTGTATTAAACTCGTTCGCACTGTAGTTGTTTATCTCGTAAACTGCCATCATAAATAATGTAATGGAGGTGATAACTTGTGTAAGTGCGAATAGAGTAATAAATATTTCTCTTTAAAATACTCTAGTGAAGAAGTGAGAATAAGTCAAGTTATAAAAACAATAATGTTATCTTCACTATGCAATATAAAGTTTTAAATTGTAAATTTGATAAAATATAAGTGACCGTATCTTTAAAAAAGAAAAATATTTGGTTTCTTTAAAAACCGATCTGTACTCTTAATTTTGATATCTGAGATTGTGTTATACATTTTAACACTAGTACCGGCAATGTTAACGAAAATTTATTTTTTGGCGTTTGCAAGCATTTTTTTTCAAAATTCGTAAAAAAATAGCAAATGAAACCCAATCCAACAGTGTTTCATAGCTTTTTTGTAGAGAAAGGTTCAAAGAATTTATATATGCTAGTAGAAAAAATGATAGATGTAAAACTTACAACGTTATTAGCTCAAAAACAAACAATTTTCTGTTACGAAAAGTAAAAGTTCAACTTTAGGTCTACATAAAAAGTAGTAAACATTTTTGGTAATTTTTTCCATAAACGTTAGAAAGTTTCGTAATTGAGTTCAAAATAGAATTGTATATTTATCAATTTCAAATTTCTTTTTTTGAAAACACCAGTTTTTATGTTTTTACTACAAGACTGCTATCAAAACTGTACCAATCTTACAAAACGATTAAATAGGGAATCGGAAGCAATACT
>JAGFPH010002191.1:125817-170897 GCA_018207615.1 Philaenus spumarius
TATAGTTACTATTACAAAATATTTAAAGAAGATTACAACTACAGTTTTGGAAGACCTCAGGTTGATACCTGTGTCACATGTGAGGAGTTAGGAGTAAAAATTAAGAGTGGTAGATTAAACGATGTAGCAAAACGGGTGGCGGTCGCTGAGAAAATTGTTCACATGAGGCAAAGTAAAAAGTTTTTTAACAAGATGAAAGAAGTGACAGCTTTTGTTAAGGATTTGGATGACTCTGCAGCTATCTGCATAGACTACATGCAAAATCTTGAATTGCCAAATATCCCAATTCAAGATATATTTTATCTAAGAACTCTTACCGTCAACGTGTTCTGCATTCACGATATGAAAACTGGAGATGCCAAAATTTTTTTATATCATGAAGGTATCGCCAAAAAGGGTGCAAATGAAGTTGCTACATTCCTTTACCAGTACATTGAAGATTTGCCTCATCTTAAGAATTTGTATCTGTTCTCTGATGGATGTGGCGGACAGGCTAAAAACAATACAATAGTTCGAGGTTTGTTAGCTTTGGTAGATACTAACCGTTTGGTAAAAATTGAGCAATTTTTTCCAGTCCAGGGACACTCTTTTATGCCCTGTGACAGGGACTTTGCCGTAGTCAAACGCAAAGTTAAATCCATCGACCGTACCTACACAGTAAAAGAGTATGTTGAGCAAGTTATAACATCAAGTATTAAAAACAAGTTCACTGTTGTCATTCCAGAAACTGAAGATATCATTGAGTTTAAGAAGTGGTGGAAGCAGTACTATAAGGGGGTTGTCCTCTCTACAGAGTCTTTTGGGAGGAATATCCCTAAAGAAAGAAAGGTCAAGTTCAATGTGAGCAAGTTTAGGCACTTTTTATATGAGTCCACCGGTACAGTCAAAGCCCGTGAACACATTGATGGTCTTCTTGTTCACACATTCAAGCTTGGTACAGGAGTGAATGTAGTTCTCCCCAAGGAAAAAGCCCATATTACAGGAAAACTACCATTAAAAAAGAAAAAGATGGATGATCTTAAGAAAGTAGCCAGTAGCCTTCCAGATGACACGGAAATTCAGACCTTCTGGCAAGAGATCTATGGATGGCCCACCATCGAAGACGCTGCACTCGACTCCGATGACAATGATGGAGTCTAGGCCTTTTGTAAACATTCTCAAAATGAATATAACATGATTTATCGTTTTTAATGTGTGTAATTATTGTGTTAGTAGCCTATTCTAAAAAATCATCATGCTCAAAGTATATTAGGATGTAACAGTAACAATGCAGTGATGAAGTTAAAAAATCTGACCCGATAGCAAGCATTTGGAAGATAAAGTTAACATTTTAACGTATGTATAGTATGTAATAGTGTAAATATATGTTTTGAAAACAATCTGGATGCGAAGTAATCAATACAAATTTGGTAAGTAAACAAAATAAATATTTTTATTTCAATTTTTGTGTTTATTTGAGAAACAACACTTATCCAGCACTTTAAATTTTTTTTATGTAAATAACTAGGGCAGATAAAAGTTTTTATTAGGTCAAAAACTAATTGCAACCATGTAAAGTTTTAAATAAAAATGTTACTAGACAAATAAATACAAATTTGTGACAAAAAATTAGTTTTTATTGATTTTCCGAAAGTTTCATTCTTTGGAGACGTGTTGTTTCTCAAATAAGTGATTCTTTAAACAATTACATAAAAAACTGCAAGCATAATAGTAAAGTCTTATGAACGAATGATTGAAGCGTTTTAACATCATTTTAACCACTTTAAGGACTTTAAATACAACTTCAAATATGTTCCGGAGAAATTAAAACATTCTCACACTATTGGACAATTAAATGTAAAATAGAAAATTTATACAAAGGCTGTGAGTGGGATGTTTAAATCAGGAGATTATAGAAAAGCAAAAATACTCAACTTTAATATTGTTACTTTTTCAAAGGAATTTATGATACTAACAAATTCACTAAAACTATATATTCGGTTATATTTTAAATTTGTAAAATGATAGCTACTCTTTGTTTAAAAACTTTGTTTTATTTATTATTATTTACTGAATGATCAGAATATATTTGTAATTATTTCAAAACTGGTTATTCAAAACTAACATCTTGTGCAGCATTTTTGTCTAATATTAAGGTATTAACTTAAAACATTATGTTTCCCTATTTATTTATTTAAAACAAGTAGTTGTATTACTATAACTCAACTAAGCGAACAAATGTTTTAATTTTAAGTAATTCGTCTACCTCAGTGTTTAATGAAATGGTTCAATAATTGCATTACATCTACATCCACATTCCAGCGTACACCTGGTTGTGGAAAGACAAATGGGGGTGCAATATAATATGTCTTTGGAAATACCAAAGTGTCGGATAAACTTTGTATTCCAATTTTCATTCCAAACTATTATTTTCACTTTTCATTCAAGAAAAATTTTAGTTGTAAAATTGATAATCTGTTGTTGTTTTCAACAGTATGTATAAACAAACTTAACGCATTGAGTATGTTTTTTTCGGAAACAATAATTATTGTTCTACGTTATAGATCTCTCCAAAACAATATTAGAGAGTGACATAACTATAGCAATGTATATCTTATTTAAAAATTAAATAGTGTATTTTAGTTATATAACATTCGTTTCAAATTCTTTCTATGCTTACAGCAGTAAATTGTAATTTTCGTAAAATTAAAAATTTTAGGGGTGATCTTATCACTATGAATAGACATATATTTACAAGTTAATGGTATTGGATACAATGGCATATAGTACTCAATATAAATAGCAAAACATGTCTAGTTAACGTATGGATATGTTATGATTGAATTCGTCGATGGTTGTTTACATGTTTTATTGTTCATAATAAATTACTGTTATTGGTGTATACATTTCGTTCAGTGCAACAATCGAACTATGGATAACACTTTAAAGTAGGATATTAGGCGAGGTTACATGTAGGCCTAAGCGGCACAATGAACAACCAGAATTATCTACATCGTAGAACAGATAACACGGAATTCACAATTTCACTGTCCTATATTTAATCAAAATCTTGTTGGCAAGGGGGGAAGCTCAATAATTTGTTTTCCTATTTTACTTTTATATATTTTTCTTAAAATTTAGGTTTTCTGAACGCAGAGAAATATAATACTTGTAGGTTTGAAGTATATTAAGCTGAGAAAACAAATTTTGAAATAAAGTTTACACCGAATTTTTAGGTAACGTCGTGCCCCGCTTTATAATCCGTTGTTATATGTACGGCAATATTATTTGTATGGGTATGTAAGAAGCTGTTTTTTTGTTTTCTGAGGTTGGCAGCAAGTTGTAGACACAGCTGTTATATTTTTCTGCTTTTGGTTTTGTTTTGTGTAACAGTAAGTAAAATACATATTTTTACTAAGCTTCATCTTAGATTTTGTTTCCGCGGAAACAAAAATATACTAAATATAGGATATGGTAAGTTTTGGTATGCTATGTTAGATAAAATAAATAATTTCAAGTAGGTTTAGAGTCATGGAGCACTTTTATTTGTCATCTGATAAATGTTGACCGGTAACTTGGACGCGAATTCGTTTACGCTGCGTAACGCGTTTTTTTGTTGGCTTATATATAAAATATAATATATTAAACTAAAACTACCCTACTCTATCAAGCCTATAAAATAAATGATACCCCTCAATAACTAGTATACGAATTTTTTGCGTTTTTCCAAAAGTTTGGTATTTTACCAATTTTTCAAGTTTATGTTCCTTTTTCTTATTGAACTGATTCTTTTGAAATTTGTTGACAGTATTTAATAGTTTATTTAGTTGATCAGTACAAATACTGATTTTTTTTAGACTTATACTACAGCAATAAAGTACTTAGAAAAAATTGTAAAAAATAAAACCATTATGTAAACAAAATTGTAAAAAAACTTTTTTAGGTAAACACGGCTAAAAACCAACATAGTGTACGTACAAATGCCTATAAAAACTTAGTGTAAAATGTCAGCATGATTGGTGCAGTAGTTTCTGAGAATAATGAACGTAGGTTTAACATGGCGTCTTATGTAGCTTCCTCTAGAACCGTAGGTGCTCTCTAAGAAAGGTTTTCAAAAATAACGAAATCTTTGGGAGGGGGGGTCAAAGTTACTAAATCACGATTTCTCTAAAACTACTGAATGGATTGGAATGAAATTTGGTATGTAGCTTCCTCTAGGGCCATAGTTGCTCACATTTTTCGAAAAAATCCTCCAGATTTATTTTTTGGTTTTGTTTTCACATCTTCATTTGAAGGGTGGTTACATTTGATGTTTGCACATTTATAACATTCTTCTGAATCGTTTAATGTAAGTGAATCAAATTTTGCTCACACCTTTTGCAACCATGCATCTTGGTCGAAGGTCTATTCTACAAAATCTCGTTCGACCGGGCCCCACATCAAATCTCTCCGTACATCTTTCAAATTAGTTTGTGTACTCATATCTTTTACCGCTACTTCCATGATTGTATTTTAAATCCAACCAATCACTTCAAGTAACACAATTCAATTGATAATTCAAAGATTATCTAACAATTCAAAGAACGCAATGAAGTTGACTAGTTTCAATCGAGTTAAGATTGCAAATAAGAGGAAATAACTATTACGTTTCTATGGAAATTTAGTCAAGTTCTAATAAAGAAATAATTACATTGTTGGAAGTAAACACATAAAAACATACAAAATATGAAATAACTAACTGTGTAGGCCTATTGTATTATACTGTATTTGGCTGCTTTTCAAATGGTTCACCAATGGAGCGAGTTCCTATGACCTATATCAAACAAGCCTTTTTTAATGAGAATAACATTAATTATTTTTCGAGAATTTCCATAGGAAAGATAACCTATTGCAGTGACTCTTATGGTGAGGCTTAAGGTCAGGAGTAGACAATGAGTACCGATCGTGGTCCCCAGAACACGTTTTGGATGTGATTAATCATTTTATATATGTACGTTTTCCCACTCTAATGGCCTCTAATGTCCTATTTGGTACGCACTTTGGTTTTCTAAGTCGATCGGATGAGTTTGTAAGACAACATTCGGAATACGTTTAACCAGCGGTTATTAGCGAACTTCCCCAGTAAATATGAGCTATTGCAGTGACTCTTATGGTCGGGAGTAAATGAGCACCGATCATGGTCCCCAGATCACGTTTTTTTGGTCATTAAAAACTTTATATACATGTTTTTGAACTCTAATGGCTGCATTTTTCATCCGATTTGGTCCAAATATTGTACACACGGTTTTCTAAGTCAGTCGAACTGGTTTGTTAAGCCAAAAAGATTCAATGACGTTATTAATCACGTTATGTTTGATTAACGTGATTGCAGTACGTATTGTAGTATTGTGATTAATAAAACGAATTTTGAAGTAATTAATTACAGCAGCAGTTCAGATGATGTGTTGGTTGAATTAATTCATAATTTTCCTGTAAGAATCTTTAAAATAAGACTTGATGCATTCAATTTTTATTCTGATAGTGAATTTACAGCTAGGTATAGGTTCAGTAAAGAGGCAGTCTTATAATTTATTTTCATTTTTAACCTTATCCCAGAAATTGAAATTATTAATAATAGAGGTAGGCCATTATCAAAAATGGATCAATTACTAATTGTACTTCGTTTTTATGAGACTGGTACTTTTCAGAATGTGGTGGGAGACATAATTAGTATTCATAAAAGTACTGTGTGCAAAATAGTAAAAGGAATTTCCCACTATTCAGCCTCGTTGAGGCCGAAATTTATTAAAATGTTACAAAATAAGGAAATTTTGCAAACTATCAATGATTTTTTCACAATTCGAATATTTACAAACGTCTTTGGATGCGTAGATTGTAGGCCTGCTCATATTAAAATACAGTTTCCTGGTGGACCAGATGCTGAGCTGTATTGCAGTAGAAAAGGCCATATTTCTATAAACGAGCAAGTAATTTGTAATGCTTTTACAGATGTTTTTAGATTGAGGGGTTCAGTCCGTGATAGCAGAATTTTCATCAGCGGTTGGTGCCGATTTGGAAGCAGGGTTGTACAGTAATAACAGCTGCTACTTGCTTGGAGGCTTACCCTACCCGGAATTATCTTCTAACTAAACTTCTGCATCCCCGTAGCGAAGCGAAAATTAGGTACAATACTGCTCATGACTCATATCCGAACAAGAAACATGATAGAAAGAGCATTTGGGGTTTGGAAACGCAGAAGTCCCTGCTTATCGATACAATAGGATTAAGAACCAAAATTCAGAAAACTTAAAAATAATAATCGCAACTGCCGTACTTCATAATATTGCAATTAATCTGAAAGAAGAACCTCCAGTTGGAAACATAGTTTTTGAAGAGTTGGATGAAATTCAAATTGAATGAGCTGAAAATCAATTTGCAGTTCGAAACAATGTTATTGCTACAGCTTTTAGGAATTAATAAATGTTATATGTCAAGAATAAATAAATAAAATTCAGTACTGTGAATTATTATTAATTTAAAACATATTTAAAATAAGTATAAAAGTAAAATAAGTAGAAAAAAACCATGAGGAAGTATATATTACAGTAAATATTAGATAAACGATATCTTATACTTGGAAGAAATCTCAATTAATTCATCTTTTTCCACATCCGTAAAGTTTTTCTCTTTTATGGAAACTTCATCCATTGCTTCACAGTTGGGTATTTACCCAACTAGTTATAACAGCAAACAATTCTTCTGGTGTGAAAAGTTAATACGAAATATAACCTAAAAATGCTATGTTTTGTGAACAGCTTATCTAAATCGGCCATTTTGTAAGTTTATCGGTTCTATAAAAGTTATGGAATTGATAAATTGTTCGATAACTATTCATCCTACAAATGCCTTTAAGAAACACTTACAAATTTATCGAACACATAAATTTATTGAAACCATAGCTATTGAACGATTTATCAGTACGACTGAGAAAGCGGGCCAATATGTTTTAATTTTAAATAATTCGTGTTTAATGAAATGGTTGAATAATTGCATTACATCTACATCCACATTCCAGAGCACACCTGGTTGTGTAAAGACAAATGGGGGTGGAATATAATGTGTCTTTGGAAATACCAAAGTGTCAGATAATCTGTGTGTTCCAATTTTCATTCCAGAGTATTAGTTTATTTTCACTTTTCATTCGCACAAATTAAGGGAAATTACAGAAAAATTATTTTAGTTGTAAAATTAACAACCTGATGTTTTTAACAGTATTTATAAACAAACTTAACGGCATTGAGTATGTTTTTTTCGGAAACAATAATTCTTGTTCTATGTTTTAGATCTCTCCAAAGCAATATTAGAGAGTGACATAACTATAGCAATGTATATCTTATTTAAAAATTAAATAGTGTTTTAGTTATATAACATTCGTTTCAAATTCTTTGTATGCTTACAGTAGTAAATTGTAATTTTCGTAAAATTAACAATTAGGTGTGATCCTATCGCTATGAATAGACACACTTTTACATGTTAATGGTATTGGATACAATGAAATATAGTAGTAAATATAAATAGCAAAACATGTCTAGTGAACTTATTCATGGATATGTTATGATTGAATTCGTCGGTGGTTGTTTACATCTTGTATTGTTCATCATACTAAATAACTGTTAATAGCGTATACATTTCGTTCAATGCAACAATCGAACTATGGCTAACACTTTAATGTAGGATATAGGCGAGGTTCCATGTAAGCGGCACAGTGAACAACTAGAATGATCTTTATCGGATAACAGATAACATGGAATTCACAATTATTTATTTTGATTGTGCTATATTTAAACAAAATCTTGTTGGGAAGGGAAGGCGTTCCCTGAATAAATTATTTTTTGCTATTTTTCTTTTATATTTTTTTCCTTAAAATTTAGGTTTATCTGAAGGCAGTGGATATATAATACGTGTACGTTTGATGTATATTACACTGAGAAAAAAAATTTGAAATAAAGTTTACACCGAATTTTTAGATAGCGTCGTGCCCCGCTTTCTAATTCGTTGTTATATGTACGGTTATGTTATTTGCATGGCTATTTAAGAAGCTTTTTTTCGTTTTCTGAGGTTGGCAACAACGTTTAGTGTCTACAGCTGTCATATTTTTCAGCTTTTGTTTTTTTTTTAAGTAACAGAAAGTAAAATACATAGTGTTACTAGGCTATATCTTAGATATTGTTTCCGCGGAAACCAAAAAAGCCTAAAAAATACAAAATGTAGGATATGGTAAGTTTTGGTGTGCTTTGTTAGATAAAATAAATAATTTCAAGTAGGTTTAGGGTCATGGAGCACTTTTATTTGTCATCTGATAAATGTTGACCGGTAACTTGCCCCGAATTCGTTTACGCTACGTAACGCGTTTTTTGTAGCCCTATATATAAAATATATCTTCAAAGTTAGGGCAAAAGGGCTTAAGTCAGAAATTGTTCGAATTGTTATTGTACGAATAAAATATATATTGTTTGTGATTTCAATGGACGTGGTCAATGGTAAAGAAGTCGAAGTTAAAAAAACCCAAAGTTTCGTGATTTCTAAAAATATATATATATATACATACATAAATATCTTATTAAAATTATGCAAAACATCCCAAGCCGGGGACCAGGAAACTAGTCACATCCAGTCAGCTTGAGCCAACCACCGTTTATTTTACTTCCACCTCCCTACCCTTAACCACAGATATGAAGAGTTACCTGGTCTAGCCGAGATTCGAACCCAGTATCTTCTGATCAGATTCTACGCTATCCACTCAGCTATCATGGCTTGTCAAGAAGAACTGAGAACAAAATATCTCTTAAATTGCGTGCTACCATATTGCCTATCTCGCCCCTTCTCTCTCACGTATAATATATACTTCAATGCAAGCCATGAGTTTGTCAAAATTTTGAGTGCTTCTCCTGTATCTTTAACAATTTCTGACATAAGCCCTTTTGGTTAAGTTCTTCCGACTTAAGCCCACTAACTTAAAATATATATTAAACTAAAACTAGCCTACTCTATCAAGTTTACATAACCCTGAGGAATAAAGAGCCTAAAAAAATAAACAATATCCCTCAATAACTATTAAGATACAAAAAATATATTTTTTTTAGTTCATTGTGTTTTTAAAAAAGTTTGGTATTTTACCATTTTTTCAAGTTTATGCTTATTTTTCTCAGAAACTACTGAACTGATTCTTTTGAAATTTGTTGACAGTGTTTATTAGTTTATTGGACAAACGCTGATTTTTTTTAGACATATACTACAGCAATAAAGGACTTAGAAAAAAAATTAAAAAAAAATGATTTTTCAACAGTCATTCTGTACAAAAATAAAAAATGGTTTTTGGTAATCATAGCAAAAAAAATCAGTGTATGCCCAAAGGTCTATTTAAACTTAGTGTAAAATTTCAGCAAGATTGGTGCAGTAGTTTCTAAGAAAAAGGAATATAGGTTAACAATGCGTCTTATGAAGGGTCCGCCTCCTCTCCATTTGTTTGACGGAAAGTTTAAAATATAAACCCTACTCACAGTAACTTACTTTATAGCCGTTCTTAGAACAAGATGAAAGCAATTTCTGATTACAGAAAGACAGTGAAAAATACAATGTTGCGATTTTGTAAGTTCTTCGGGGAGAAAGTAATTTCCCAAAGGAAAATTATCACAAGATTTACAACTTTATTAAATTTTTCTTTTAGACTGAGATTTTTCTTTGTGGTTGTCTAAAGGAAAGAGTGTCTAGAAATAATCACCATACAAGGTGCCAATTTAAATTTCACAATAACGAAACAATATCACATATCAATTCAACAACAATAACAAATATATTTACCTACCCAAATAAAAGTTTAGATTTACGTAATATGGCAAGTACAGGCCATTCTAAACATTTAGTATAACTAGTTATTACTGCGAGATATAAAACTATTTTTCTAAATTGGCTGAATCAGATTTAATAAAGTGTATCCTGGTTTTTATAACGATTGCCTAAAGTTCAGCTATCGCTGTATTTTATACATATTATGTTTTTAGTTTACTGTACATATAGCGCCAGTGATAGTCAAAAACGTATATAAATGAAGCATAGCTGTAACTTGGCAATAACTACATATTGTATTAAACTCGTTCGGGCTGTAGTTTATCTCGTAAACTGCCATCATAAATAATGTAATGGAGGTGATAACTTGTGTAAGTGCGAATAGAGTCGTAAATATTTCGTTTTGAAATACTCTAGTGAAGAAGTGAGAATAAGTCAAGTTATAAAAACAACAATGTTATCTTCACTATGCAATATAAACTTTTAAATTATAAATTTAATAATATATAAGTGAGAGGATCTTTGTAAAAGAAAAATATGTGGTTTCCTTGTTTTTCCAAACTGATCTGTACTCTTTATTTTGATTTCAACATGATAGCCCACGGATTGGAAAATTTTATCAATAAATTAAATAGATAAATAGATTTACCATGACCAGTTAGAGTGATTGATTAGGCCTAATCTATGTTTTTAACATTTTTTTTTTAAGTGTTTTGTTATATTTCGTGACGTTTTTTGTGATTTTTGTTTTGTTTATAGATTTAATGTATTTGACGACATTATGAAGGAAATTATCTTTATTTATTTCTGTGATCTGAAGATGGGTACTTAGGTTACCAGAAACTGCGGTAGTCACAAAGTGGTTTTAGGATTAGATAAGACAAAAAAGCAGGTATTGTAACTATTTAATTTATTGATTTATTTTGATAGATGAGATTGTGTTATACATTTTAAAAGTTGCAACTTGCGTGTGTATTGTATTTAAAATAATTTAAAAAAATTTTAACCTGTGAAAATATTTTAATAAGATAAATTTAATATTTAAAAACTTGTAACCTGTGAAAATATTTTAATAAGATAAATTTAATATTAAAAAAAATTGTAACCTATGAAAATATTTTAATAAGATAAATTAAATATTTAAAAAATTGTAGCATGTTAAAATATTTTAATAAGATAAATTAAATTTAAAAAAAATTATTTATGATTGTTGTGTTTGTAAGCATTAGTACTTGCAGTAAAATAATAACAACTGTTCTACTTATATTTACGTTGTTTACCCAAAAACATATTTTAACCTCTTATGTAAAATTAGTAATTATTGTTTTATTATTCTGAAATAATTATCAACTGATGTTTTTATTGCACACGTTACTCCCATAAAGTGTCTCTTATTGAAGTCATTCACTATAAATAAGCTCAAAAAGTAAGACTTTTGTATCGTACTAGGACCTAAAATATTTAATTTTACTAGGACCTAAAAGTATTGTACATAAATGCATTGTGGCACTTTAAAGTTACAACAACTCAAAGTTCCACCTTTTTCCCAACTAATAGTGGCACTTTTATAATATTTAAAATGTATTATAATAATTAAATTTAATCAATTAAGTGTTTGTGTGATACGTATCATTCATAACTTGTACCTAAATTGGTTTTATTTGCTTGATCGGTTTTTTATAAACTACGTTTCACACCAGAAACATATGATTTAGGAACAAGTGATGAAAAATATTATTATTAAATATATATCGAAATAAGCGCAGCCTCAAAGTTTGCTTAAGATGTTAAATTATATTACATCGTAATCTGATATAACAGCAAATTTTTGTATAATATAAGTTGTGTTTTAAAATGTGATTACAAAAATAAATATACAGGATGGAACAAAGTTAGTGTAAAAAACTTCGGGAAATGTTTCTAAGGGTCAAAATAAATAGAAAATGAAGAATAAATTTTTGTCGAAAAACGCTTCATTTTCCTAATATCTTGGATATCGTAATATAATAGATTGGATATAATCGTTTGTTTTTATTAAGATAGACCATTGTTTGGTTAAACTTCATGCCAAGTTTGAACTCAATCCGTTAAACCGTTCTCTAGATATTAGTTATTTAGTAAAAGAAACAAAATGCCGGATATTTGGTAAAATGAAGCGTTTTTCGAAAAAGTATTATTCTCATTTTCTGTTTATTTTGACCCATAGAACCATTTCCCGAAGTTTTTATCACTAACTTTGTTCCGCCCTGTATAAATTAATAAAATTTAAAACAATTTGATTAATAAAAACAATATTTATTTGTAGAGATAATGAGGTGATAAATCATACAGGGATGACTTATCGAAGGTGACTGAAATAAGTAAAGCTTAATAAAATGACCAAGTGAAACTTGAGATTAATAGAATGTTAGTGATAACGGTTAAAACGAATCAGAATGTCTTTAACCTAACGCAGTTCGTTGCTAGTTGTCATCTTTTAGTCGTTGTCACAAATGAAGATGATAACTTTGTAGTTAAAAAGAATTTGTACAATAGTGTAATTTTAGTGAAATCGGTGTTCTCACAATAATTATTTCACTATTCTTACAATTAATTTTGCAACACCAATAAAGTTTGATTATGGAGCTTAAAACTTTTTTTGTTCATAACAATCGTATTTAAGGTTTTAAGCAGGTAATGCTTGAGCATCCTTTACTACGAAAAGTAAGGTCCTCGGTTAAAATCAGGAAGAAGCCATGAAAGCTTTGAGTTAGATTTCTGAAAATAGTAGTCTTCAGGCAATAGAAGCTTATTAATTTAAAACCGTAAAACAACAGGTATTGTAAGAAGGTTCATTTAGAAAACATTTTAAGTCTCTTTTTAATGGTTTTGTTCTAGTTAGATATTTATTACCAATGCAACCAACTTAGCAAATTTAGAATCAGTTTATTATTATTCACGACAATCAGCTGTTTTAGGTTAGTTAAAACAAACTAAAAGCAAACACAAACAGAAATCAAAGAACAATGCCTGTATTATAATTTAACTAGTGGACCGGGCAATGCTTCGCTATTGCTTGATTTACCTAACCTAAAATTATATTCAGTTTTTGATCCAAATCAGTTGTTGATCAAAATCAGCTGTTTTAAGCTTTTCCTACGAACAGCTGTTTTTTGTGTCCCTGATAAAATGAAAAGAAATCTTTCTTCTTCTTCCTTAAGATTGACCTTCCATAAGATTAACATGGCAACTTTGAGGGCCACTGGGGCCAAGCTCTTAACATACATTGAGCTCATTTTAAGGGAAGCACAATTTCAGAGTGAGCTCTGTAAAATGACACCAAAAACATCAAAATCGGTTAAAAACTCTAGGAGGAGTTCTACTCACAAAATAACCCCTAGCAAATTAATTATGTATAGATATAGATTAAAACATTTGTTGTTCATATTATAAATAAAACACACAATTTTGATGAAAAACATAATTTTAGGTTAGGTTTTCAATGGACCAAAACACGTTTATTTGCAACCAATTTGGAAAATTTAGAATCATGTAACTATTCTTCACAACTAACAGTTTTTTAAAAAGATTTTGTAAAATCCAGCAAAAGACTTACTCTATTGTAGTCAACCATCTGGTGTTATATATTGTTTCCAATAACTAATTAAAAAAAAAAAAAATTAATTATTTATTATTTAAATATTAATGGTGAAATTACATGCATGCCACAATTCTAACTACTGTATTGGGTTTGGTCGTGCATATTTTATCTTTGTCTAACATTAGCTATGTATAGGTCACCACTCAATCATCACCAGTGTATATATACAATTAACTGATTACATTGGATTCGCCATGGAATTCAGCAGAACTGGTGTGGTGAGCGAAGCGAGCAGGGGTGTCGCCTATAGCAAAATATAAATGTTTCCCCTGTTCAAGCCTTAGCTTGTAACAATGCATATTTAGAATAAAAGTGTATATGCAACTTTTCGGACGTGCACAGTTTTCATTTATCCAGAAGTCAAATGAAAATTACAGTTTCAAAGTTTGTATTAATTAAATGATAAATGACAGTACTTAGTATCTGTGAACAAACACATCCAGAATCGTTTGTCACTATTTAAAAACTGTAATTTCTATTAAAGTTGTCACATGCAGTGTATTGTGCTTGACTAAACTCTCATGTTATCGTCCTTTGTCATTAAAGTTCTAAAATAACTTCTTTGCTTTTACTATAACATTTTGAAAAAAAAATTATTCTATACAGATTAAATACAAATATAACAGAAGCCAATCCTGGAGGGAGAATAAAGTTACTCTAGGGGAATGTAGAGGTAAATTTAATTATCTGATCAAATACAAAACGGTACGGAAAGACATAGTGAGCGTGGTCACATTTAACATTTAATAATTTAACTAAAAAGCTTTCTGTAAGTGGATATCTGACACGAGTTTTTCTTAAAAATAAAACTTCAAATAGGATCTACAGTGAGCACAGAATAAGGCGGGTGAGAATTTTTGCGTTGTTGTTAGATAGTACTAGTTAAGTAACGTAGTCTTTTACCAGACCAACTAGTTTTGTCGAGGCGTAACCTGCTTTGCACTCCTTAGCCGTAGGTGACTTATGGGTTGAGTTATCTTTAATAAAAAATAAAAAAATAACTGGTTTTTAGTGGAAAGATGTGGGATTCTACCCATCTCATTTTCTACCAAAAATATATTTTTACTCAATTGTATACATTAAAACAGTAAAATGCAAACTTAATTTCAGGAATCATCTAACATAAAATTTTCGGTTCGTGAGGATTTTTTAATTTGTCAAGTAGCGATGTTTCGTCAGCGGGAAAGTTGTAGGAAATCACACGTACTAAAACTGTTGTTTAAACATTTTTTGTCCCCAAAGCACCGTTTTAGTGGTTGATTAACGATAGTAAAATTGCGTGCGAAACTAAAAAAAGGCCTGCCACAAACGCTCCGTTCACGCTGTTTATTTATTCTTTATTCACGTTTTTGTTCATTAGTTTTCATAATTAAGTATATATTTTAGTATTTGTTTTGCATTGCGTTTGTAAATCTTTTCGCTAGTTTATTTACGTTGAATATATCCAATTTAAAGTGAAAAAAAAAAACAATAATTGAAAAAGAAGATCATCTCGTAGTATTTTGCTATTATTGTAATGTTTTCAAATAATAATTAACTTCTAATAATAATCTATTGAATATAAAATACATAAATCGAATAATATTTTTTAATAAACAGGTAGAAAATATCGAATGATTTGATTTCATTAATTATTTGTTTAACTGTTGTTCATTTAGCAAATATTTACAAATATTTTCCCGTTATACTTAAAACGAGAACAGTTTTATTTACAATTTTTATTAACAGTCGGGGTGGGCATTAGCGGTCGGACTAGGCAAACTGGATGCTCTGTGTTACCAGATCGTGCAGAAGAGCGAATGATTCTCGACCGTTCTTTGCTTTGCCAGTCCCATATCGGCAACAGAGCATAAATTCTCACCCACCTTATTCCGTACTCCCGATTGTAATTAAAATTTTAATTATTGTAGCTTCGAGATTTATTTTAACATTTAGAATTTTGTACTTTTTCTAGAGGCTGTTGTGTACCAACTTTCAAATTTGTATTAATTTTACGATTTTACTACCTAACGAAGGTACTTGGTAGAACAGTTTAAAGAAATATTTTAAAACTAAAAAAATATTTAGCTTTTTTTTTTATTTGTTTCATTATGTCACCTCGGTTTCGCTTTTTAGTTAAAGTTCAATTTTGTCTTTGATGATTTCAACATTCAAACTTTGGTCTTCTCCAACTGTTTGTAAATGTACGCAAAAAACTGAAGTTTAAAATTTTACAGATCTTTTTTTAATAAATGGATCAAGAAAAACCATCAAATTTTCATTAGTCATAATTAATTAGTTTTATTACAAATATAATAAATAAATCACCATTGTCTAGAGGTTCAGCTTAAAAACAATCTTTTTGATGTCGTAGTTTTCTTTACAAATAAAGAGCTTCAACAAAAAAGAACTGAATTATGATTAGTGCATAAACTAATGATGAGAATTTTTAAAAAGAGTGAAGACTTTAACATAATAGTAATATGTAGTACCGTTTAGTCTAAATCTTTGCTGAAGTAAAACATTATTTCTTTCGGCTCTTATTTAAATTTAATGATATTTTTTTAAATAATTGGTTTAAAAATTTATAAGATTATTTATATTTTGAAATTTATTTGACTATTTTTTGAAGTATTGCATTTTTTTAAATTCTGTGTTAAAAACTTACCGTAAAAATTAATAGTTTTGCTTAGGAATTAGAAGAAACCATAATATTTCAAGGAAAACCACAACCCTTAGATTGTTAAGAATAAAGTCAACAGTTTTAATTAAACTTTGTAATTTAAAACTTTTCAAGTTGCTATTCTTGACTTTCATTTCTTTGTTGCGATATTTAAAACATTCCCCTATGAAAGTAAAAGTCCTAGAGTCAGGGTCACTTCTGTGTATTGCCCTGTGGTATAAAGGTCAGGGGTGAAGGTCTTTTGAACATCAGACTTACTTTATTACCTTTGCAAAGACTGATTTTTACAAAAGCATGTATTGCATTTCTGTTTTGTATTCAAGGTTATCATTTTCATTGTACAGTTTTGTTGAGATACATAAATTTGAATGTTGTGTGCTTATTTCATCCGTGTAAAGGGTTGTTATTCATAATTGAACATTTCTTTAATTCATTTTATTTTGTGCATTAAGAAACTACAATAGTATAAATATAATTTTATAATTACTGTTTGTATGTTATGCAAAACAAATATTTTTTAATAATCCTATTCTATGATTTAATTTTAAGCTATGATTGTTTTAGCTCTTTTTTTTAGTACTACTTTCTTTCATGCCTACATGAAATTTGGGTATTAATAATTTGATCCTTTTTGACTTATCAATGTCATCTTAAGTACTTCTTGAATTGGTCCATTAGTTTACAGTTATTATAGACCTACACAATTGTAAACTACCACATAACATATGGGCCAATTTATTTTTAAACTTTCCATCTCTATTATTTAAAAAGATGGTTATTCACAGTTATGGAGTTAATAAATAAAACCTATTTACAACATTTTGCAATCCCATTTCAAAAACTTTTAATTTAAACATAAGGACATGAGATACATAAAATTAAAGTACTTTGAAAACCAGGAAATTGTGTGGTAAATCAAGAAAATTGGCTACCATTGATTCGCTAGGCTCCACAATTTAATTATTTTTATAACTTTATGTTATTTAAAATATGAAAAGAGTTATGCCAAATCTAATCTTGGCAGTTATTTACTGTCAGGGGGAACCTTAGAAAACATATTTAAAAAAACATCTCCTTTTTATCACCCCATCTCAAAAACGTTTAATTGATTCTTATGGTATGGCTTGTGATACATCTAGTTAAAGCCCTTGAAACAACTATGAATTTCTGTTGGAAGAAAATAAAACACGTTTAAACATTTTATTTTGTAACTTAATTCTATAACTTTAAATTATTTTAGAGTCTGATAGAGAAATGCAAAATCTAATATGGGGATAGGTTTAGCGTCATGTGGAACTTATGAAACCAATTTAGAAATACCCAATTATTTGTAAGAAACACGTAAGAATTGTGATACATCAAATTAAAGCATTTTATATTAAAAGCCATAGGCCTATATGTTTTGCGGCAAGTTTAAAAAAAATCACCCTATGTAACATGCTCTTAGTTACACAATATAAAAACGTAATCTAGCTGAAAAGTAATCTTATGAATTGCATTAGGTCATACTTTTTTTTCTGCAGAGCAGAACAGTAGTGTGTATTCTATTTTCTTGGACAAAAGTTTGTTTTGACTCTGTAAACTTAAATTCGTTTTCTGAATTTATACAGGCAGATGAATTGCTAACAATTTTAAGGTTAGAATATCTCTGGGACTTGCTTATTTTCTTTTAATCAAAAAAACCGGATATTCCTTGCTTGATTTTTTCGATTCTGGTTATAGGCGTATATTAGAGGCCAAATTATGACTCTGCTAATTATAATGCCAGTAAAATTGATCAATTATTATAGAATTTCTATAGGAAAAGTGAGCTATTGCAGTGGCCCTTATGGTAAGACCAAATGAGTACCAAATGAGCACCGATCATGGTCCCCAGAACACGTTTTTGGGTGTCATTAAAAATCATATATATGTATATATGGGTTCGCACTCTATTGGTCGCATTTTAAGTCCAATTTGGTTCAAGTTGACTGTCTACTTCGCTCAGACGAGTTCGTTAGCCAAAAAATCCAACAATCGGAAGCATGTTTTTTGACCGGAAGTAGGCCTAACTATTTGTTTAGTTTTTTCCTATGAGAATGAATATTTTTTAGAGTTTTTTATACAAATATAAATGCATGATGTTATTTTGCAGATTTAGGTTTTTTACGCGACTTTATAGCTGGCTTGGTTCACCCAAAATCGCTCAAAACGTAAAATACCATAAAAGTACCCGGTTCAAAGCCATGTGGTGGATTTAACCACGGGGTTGGCGTGCGAAGCACGCAATGCATTGTGTATTAATGATACTCCCTTTACAGGGGTTGGCGTGCGAAGCATGCAATGCTTTGTGTGTTAGAGATACTCCCAACATTCGGAATGGCGTGCGAAGCACGAAATGCATTGTACATTGAAGACCATCTCAATATAAGGAATGGCGTGCGAACCATTTTGCACCTATTTAGCACCGTCATGAATAGACCTATTCCCAAATTGTTGGTTGAAACCCTAAAACATAGGACTATAAACTTAATTTTGGAAATTTGCTCAACTCACGTCAGCGGTTCAGCGTCGTGGTTGAATTATTTAATACTTGACGTACTAATAAATTATTATTAGTACGTCAAGTATTAAATAATTCACATTTAATTAGAGTTTAGAAATCTTTAAGTTTTTCGTCGTTTGAATAGCATCTAAGAATAGATATTAAATCAGCTTCTTTTCGAGGAAAGTTAAGTAGTTCACAAGTGCTATAACTTTCATCTCTCTATTATATAAAAAAGTTTTTCTACTTCTTCTTCTCGTAATTATAAAGTAATAAGAATATATTCAATATGGGTATTTACAGTGTATGGGCCTAAAGCAGACGCGCATGAATGGATTAACGAGATTACTGCTGTCCCTATCTACTAACCACTGCCAAGGCTTGGAAAAATTAGCGGGGAAAGAAGACCATGTTGAATCAGTAAGAAGAAAAATAAATGTAAATAAAATAAATTTTAATAATTTATTTAACATTATTATTTAGAAAGTGGGAAAATGTTCTTTCTTGGTGCTCGTTCTCTTTGAATTTGTAACATACAAATTCAGTAGTTTTTTTTTCACTTGATGATAAAGAAAAAATAAAGTTGCGCGCCCCCGGAGATCGCGATGCGGAGCAAGCAGGGGGCAAAGCCCCCTAGTAATTCATTAAAATAAAAATCAAACAATATTGCATAAAATCTTAACAACTCAGTAAACTCTTTCATCAATCTTAATATAAGTAACACTATAATAAATTATTGTTGTATGTTAGAACATTAATGTTATAATAGTATGCATGCAATTTACATATTAGCATTTTGACCTTTAACTAATTTACTTTAGTACAATTCTAAGTTCTGTAGAAGACACAAACAACATTTCAACAGATAACAACTCGATATCTATATATATAAAAGCGAAATACCACTCACTCACTCATCACGATTTCTCAAAAAATACTGAACGGATTGGAATGAAATTTGGTATATAGCTTTTTCTAGGGCCATAGGTGCTTACCAAGAAAGGGTTTGAAAAAATTCGAAATTTTAGAGCGGGTTTGGGGAGATCAAAGTTATTAAATCGCGATCTCTTCAAAACTACCTAACGGATCGGAATGAAATTTGGTATGTAGCTTCCTCTAGGGCCATAAGTGTTCACTAAAAAAGGGTTTTTAAAATTGGAAATTTTAGGGGGGTTTTGGGGGTAAAAATTACTAAATCACGATTTCTCCATAATTACCGAACAGATTGGAATGAAATTTGGTATGTAGCTTCCTCTAGGGCCATAGGCGCTCGCTAAGAAAGGGTTTCAAAAAATTCGAAATTTTAGAGGAGGTTTGGGGGGAGATCAAAGTAACTAAAAATCTAGATTTCTCCAAAACTGCTGAACGGATTGGAATGAAATTTGGTATGTAGCTTCTTCTAGGGCCATAGGTGCTAACTAAGAAAGGTTTTCAAAAAAATTGAAATTTTAGGGGGGTTTGGGGGAGGGTCATTTTACTAAATCAAGATTTCTCAAAAACTACTGAACGGATTAGAACGAAATTTGGTATGTAGCTTCCTCTAGGGCCATAGGTGCTCATTAAGAAAGGGTATGAAAAAATTCTAAATCTTAGGGGGGGATTTGGGGGTCAAAGTTACTAAATCACGATCATTTGTCGCATCTATTTTGCAAAAATAATTATGCAATAGCGGAGCATTGCCGGGTCAGCTAGTGTATTTATTTTATAACCTGCAATATATTATCTATTACTAATAATCTATATATATAAAATTCAATGTATGTCCGTCTGTTTGTACGTTTGTCTGTTTGTACGTTTGTCTGTTTGTATGTTTGTCCTTTATGCGTTACCAAACCGTCTATCCGATTGCTTTGAAATTTTGCATAGTAACACAGGTTAACCCTGGGGAGGTTTTAGGCCATTTACCGAAGTCCTAGTACATTAGGGCTACGCCCCAGTGGCCCTCAAAATTTCAATGTTAATCTTATGGAAGGTCAGTCTTAAGGAAGAAGAAGAAAGATTTTTTTTGATTTTATCAGGGGCACAAAAAATAGCTGTTCGTATGAAAAGCTTAAAACAGCTGATTTTGATCAACAACTGATTTGGATCAAAAACTGAATATAATTTTAGGTTAGGCCTACAATGAACTAAAACACCAATTATTGGGCTAATTATTTAAGATATATAAAAGCCAAATACCACTCACTTAAAAAGAATACAATTACGTTAAAAAGATTGAAAATACCAACCACCACGGGCAACGCCGTACGGGTCAGCTAGTATCAGATAATTTAATTTGTAGTTTCGTTTAAACACAGTATTGGTTGTTGTACTGGTGAAACAGATGGAATGATATCGTACGATAAATAACCTGCTGGTGAACTGGGATTTGATCACTACTAGAATATATTGAGCACATAAGTTCTGTTCTACGTAATGCTTAGACAATTTAACATAGTGAATACTAACAAAAACTTTTTCTAGTAGAGTATTTATACAATTAACTATCATTTAATGTTTAATATTCATTAAAAACTACGACATATCGTTAAATTGGAAGTTGAACATTTGTTGGTGGTCAAACAGACAATAAATTTCCTAAATTGTTACCGTTAATTGGGGTTAATTTGGTCAAATGGCAATTACACACTCAATATGTATCATTTTAGGCTTTTAGGAGAACATTTTCTGGATGGGGTGGCAAACCCAACACTGTTAAGTTACTGTTTATGGTACATACCTTTCATGTGTAATAATGCAATATGTAGAATACAAGAATATATCACATCTTTCATACGAAAAGCACAGTTTTCATTTGTCCAGTAGTTATATGCAAACTAGAATTTCAAAGTTTGTATTAATGAAAACTGACGAATGAGAGTACTTAGGATCTGTGAATAAATACATCAGGTCACGTTTGTCATTATTTTAAAACTAGAGTTGCTACTGAAACGTGTCACGTTCAGTTTACTGTCCTGGCTTCAAAAAATTCCCGATACTTTGTTGTTAAAGTTCTAAACACATGTTGTGGCTATTACTACGCATATTTGCGAATTAATTTATCCTAAAATATTGCTACAACGAAGCAAAATATATGCAGATTTCTAACACTAGAGCAACTTAGTGCTTAAATAAATAAATATTTATTTCTTTAACTGTTTACTTAACTTTGAATAATTTAAAATCTATGTAGGGTTGAATTTCTGAGAGAATTTCAGGGGTTTAAAATGCAGTTTAAATTGGATATAATAAATACTTTATTGGAAAATAATTGTCTATCAAATTGCAAAAATAGTATACTGTACCAAATGTCATGGTTGTGTCGGTTAGGTTATTACGGTCAATATACTTTTTGCAGTGAATGGCCTGACAGGGTACATAATATTTATAATGTATATATTAATTACTGTAGATTACATCGTCTAGACAGTAGCGTGGTCTGTTGAACGGAAATTGATACAACGGAAAATTGATTTTTACAATTGCCATAATAACAATCTTTCTGCCATTGCTCATGATCCGTCTTGTCTATCATGATCATGCACCAAAACTTGTATTAACTGTGTATTAAAAGTAAACACATTTTAGTTAGTTTCGTGGTTGTGATTGCAAACTGTCAGGAAATATTATGGAAATAGTTCTGTAACTTTTGAAAATTCTCTTTAAATTTTAATTCTTTAATAGGAATGGAAATTTATTTTAATTGCCACCCAAATTGAGAGTTGCGTAATTTTAAAGAAAAGTAGACACTAAAAAAATATATAATTTTGTCTACCCCATTTCAATATGGCACCCATAAACTTAGAAATTTTATTTAATTCGCAGATACCAGAATATTATCAAATGGTTCTAAAGATATACACTTTTTAAGAATTAGAATTTTGGGGAAATGCAAGTATATAATATGTGTTTATAAAGTTAAGTCAATTTAAAAAAAGTTAAGTCAATGTTTAAAAAGGTATTTCAATGTTTAGAAAGTTAACTCAATGTTTTAGGGACACTTAGAGTAGTAAAATGACACAAAAATCATGCTCCATACTTTCATGGTTCCTGAGAAAATGCCACCGAAGTCGTATATAAATTTGTTGCTTTGTAGACGCTCTAGTTCTTAAAACTGAATATTTTTAAACATAAAATGAGCATCTCCAACAGTTTCAAAATAAAGGTTAAGCAATAGAATTTTACTGGTTTACGGCTGATTTATTTAATACCGAATTCCAACTGAAAACAAAATAAGTTGATATTAGACATAATTTTTAGTTAAAATTTAAACTCAAAATAATCATTGTCTTGAATGTTTGAAAACACGTCTATATTTGTATGTACACTTATTAAAAATGCAACATTATAAATTAGAATGAAACGTAGTGAATGTATGGTTTAATACTTGTGTAAAAAACAATTTTAATTAATGATGAGAATCTGGAATAATTTTACAAAATAATATAAAATAATGTATGCAATAACACTCCTATTGAAGGCCTTACTGCTAAAGTCCTATTTGCATTCAGAGTAGTAAAACGCGAGTGTACGTACGTGAGTAACTATATAATTAAACAGCTGATTTCACCCATCATCTGTAATACAAGCGTAGATTACTTTGAGGTCATGTTTACATCTTCAATCAATAATGCAATATCTTGTGAGGTTGACTTTTTTAAATAACAGTTAAATAACTAATGTAAGCTACGTTATAAGTATAATAATTGTTAGTCGCCATTCCGAATATTGATAACTATTTATTAGTTATATGACTTACCGTCAACAATATTCTAATTTTGCCGCTTATCGACGGCCGTTTCGGCTATTCAGCCATTATCAAGATATTCAGGTTTCCCCACGTCATATACATAAACACTTACACATAGTTACACTTAAAACACACAATAAATAAGTACAAACACTTAAACGCCCGTATTAACTTTCACGTGACTCATGAGTCGTCTGTACTCGACAATGTCCGAGCGCGTACTGAATTAATCGATGGGAGGGGCAATGAGATATCTATCTTTGTCAATACTGTATCATACAACGCATTAGATTCGAAGTGTAGTTTTTCATTCAATAGTATGCTACTATCTATTTTGTAGTTCTTATATATTTCGAACTGCTCTAATGCGTTCATCAACTTCCCCTTTTTGCATCGATGTAATATTTTAAGGGCATCGTTTATGTTGGAGTAACCATGGTCGTTCTGGATTAGATGTTCGGTGAATTTTGACTCAATTCTGGTGGTGTTTGTTCTTTGTTTGGCCGAAGGGATGTGTTCTCTAAATCTTTTGTTGAAGGATCTTCCAGTTTGCCCTATATACATTTTTGGACAATCGCGACAATTTATTTGGTATACTCCTGAGCTGTCAAATTTGTCAATTAATTTACTTTTATTAACTAATTGTCCCTTCAAATTATTTTTGGTTCTATACGCAACTTTGTAGCCATGTCTATTAAGGATATTTCCGAGTATATATTCAAGTGGTTTGTAATAATTAAACACCACATACTTGTCTTTCGTTTCTGGATTTAATTCTTTAATTTTGCGTTTGGTGTTTTGTTTCCTGAGTAATTTGTCTACAATTGTAACGTTGTAACCATTACTGGCGGCAATGTGCTTAATAGTGTCAAGTTCCTCCTGAAAGTCTGCGTCTGTCATGGGAATGTTTCTTAATCTGTGGATGAAACTATTGTAAGCTGCCATCTTATGTGATGTTGGATGATTGGACGAGGCGTGGATAGTATGATCAGTGTGAGTCGGCTTCCTGTATATTTTGAAAAGGTGTTTTCCATCTGCTCTGGTTATTGTAAGATCTAGGTAATTAATGCTATTATTAGTTTCCATTTCAGAGGTGAACTTCAGAGAGGGGTGTAAGTTGTTTAAATATGTAGAAAAATTCTGGATTTGTCGTGGCGTACCCTGGTATAAAACAATAATGTCGTCAACATATCTATGATAATATATAATATTCTTTAAATGTTTATTTTTTGGGGTTATTATATCATTGTTCTCGATATGGTTTAAGAAAATTTCAGCCATTATGCTAGACAATGGACATCCCATGACCAATCCATTGTTTTGGCTATAATACTGGTTATTGAATTTAAAATAATTCTGGGATAAACAGACTGTTAATAAATCTGATAATTCTGTTATTTTCTCAATAGACATGACTTTATTATGCTTCAAATTTTCTACTAATATGCAGATTGTTTCATTAACAGGCACGTTAGTGTACAAATTGGTTATGTCAAACGAAACAAATATGGATCCAGGTTTTATATTTGTGTTTTTTATTTTAGTAACTAAATCCTGTGTGTTTTTTAAACTGTAATTGTTTTTAAATTTGAAATACTTCCTAATTATTCTGTCCAATGTTTTCGATAATCTGTATGATGGAGCACTTGTAAAATTGACTAGTGGTCGGATTGGGATGTCTGGTTTGTGTATTTTGGGTAGAGCGGTTAAAATAGGGGCGTAAGGATTGATCATTTTGTTGAAAATTTTGTCCGCTTTGCCTAGCAAATGCTTACACTTGTTGATAGTCATATTTATTTGTCGACTAAAAGCGTTAGTAGGGTCGGATTTTAATAAAGTTATATTGTTTTGGGTGAAGAAAATCATGGTCTTGTTTATGTATTCAAGTTTGTTCATAATAACAGTAGTACTTCCTTTGTCAGCTTTTGTTATGATTAAATTATCAGCTTGTACTTTGTTACGGATGGAAGACGCAACAATCTGTACTCAACGAGTACAGACGACTCATGAGTCACGTGAAAGTTAATACGGGCGTTTAAGTGTTTGTACTTATTTATTGTGTGTTTTAAGTGTAACTATGTGTAAGTGTTTATGTATATGACGTGGGGAAACCTGAATATCTTGATAATGGCTGAATAGCCGAAACGGCCGTCGATAAGCGGCAAAATTAGAATATTGTTGACGGTAAGTCATATAACTAATAAATACGTTATAAGATTTGATTTAAGGCCATAAAATGAACATAAATACAACCATTTAACACCAATATATTATTATTTATTTAAACAAATTTAAAGAAGAGATACTACCAATTTGTTTAACTTCGGAAACATTTGTAAATCTTCATATTACATATAAAGATATTTTTTGTTATTAATTTCTTCATTAAAATATTACTAACTTCTAAATCATTTGACATATCAATATAAAAACGCAATTAAATAGCAATACAGTATTTTTATATTTATTTTGATATATAACAATGTATATAATTTAAAAAATTTCATAAACATTCCTAAAGCTTTATCATCCTTACAATTGTACACATTTACGGAGTTAAAAATCACCCTCAGAAAAATTACCCTCTAAGGAAGGCCTAGATTAAGTTTGTTGTTTTAAAGTTGTATTTTTATAAATGATGTATTCCTAATTAATCTTTGTGTGATTTTTTCACGGGGCTTATTAGTATTAAACGTAATTATTGTAACAGTAAGTATCACTATGTATAATTTTTTATTTGATTAAACACTGTTTTATTCCATGATTTTTAATTATTTAATCACTTTTAACCAATTAATTATCTTGGAAGGTTTTACAGTTTAGGCATTAAAAACCGCAACAATTGGTTAAATTACATTAAATTAAATTAAAATAATTTAAAAACAAACATGTAGTTTTTAATTTAAGACTTTTCACAGTTGCTATTCTTTACTTTGTTTTATTTGTTGGTATATGTAAAACATTCTTCTGTGAAAGTCTGTGTGTTGCCCTGCAGTACAAAGTTCATGGTTGAAGGTCATGTGACTGTCAGAAGTATTTTATCTTTGTCAAGGCTAATAATTTGAGTAAAACATGTATATATTCTTTTTGTTGTGCTACTTTAAGGTTAGCATTTTCATACTATGGTTTTGTTAATTAAAAATAATTTTGTCTATGTTTAAATTGTGTATTGTATGGTATTCTTAATTTGTTTTATGTAAACCAATGTATATTACCTAATAAATGCCTAGAACAAATTGGTTTTAATTAAAATAATTAGTATACAGTTTTTTAAGAGTTGCACATTCTGGGAAAGTATTATTTTTTAATTAATTATTAATTGAATCCATTTTCGTTTATTTTATGGTTATTTTGGTTCAAAATTTACTCTCCAATCAAGGCTGACATAGTCGACAACTTCTTTAATTATTTATGTTTAAAACATTTTGTATCCTAATTTGTATACAAATTTTAATAAAATTATGAAACATATTGTTTAACTTTATAAAGAAAATATGTTTTATATACTATACTAGCTGGCCCGACCCGGCTTTGCACGGATAGACAAATCAAAGTTAAATGTATATTAACCAAAAAAAATATATCATTAAATATAATATACTATGTATTTCTTTTGAAGAATTTTAGTAACTTCAACCTCTCCTCCCCCCCCCCCTCAATTTTCTTATTTTTTTAAAACCTTTCTTAGCTAGCACCCAGGGCCCTAGAGGAAGCTACATACCACATTTCATTCCAATCAGTTTGGTAGTTTTTGAGATTTCGTGATGAGTCCGTGAGTGGTATTTCGATTTATATATATGGTAGGGGCTCGCTCCTTGCTCGCTTAGCTAACCAACCCCAATTAGCGCAGCAAATGCAAACAGTTTATTGTATATATTTATATTTTCACTTGAATGACTATTGATTATGACACAGATTTTTATATTTATAAAGAAGAGAGTCATTTTTTAAGTTATAAAATATGACCAAAATGTGATTGGGTAAAACAGTATTTCAAAATGGTCAAATAGGCCTAGTTAAGAATTGAAATAATTTAAATAGTGATAGGTGTTTAAATTATGATATAGTAAGTCTTTTTCGTTGTTTGTGTTTGTTATTACCCAACCTAAATAAACTGTTGGTTGTGAATCGAGTAGGGGGAAAATTATATATATTTTTTGGCGTTCTATACTTAAGTTCTAAAATTTATCTCGTAATATTTTGTCGAGTTCAGATTATTAGAATATTACCAGGTTAACTTTACGTGTGTCTCAGGTTATGAATAGAGTAAGTGTCGGCGGTTAACCTTTTTAGGTTTAGTTAAGCCGGCCTTATTAATGTATCTCGCCACAGCTAAATATCAATTACCTTAGATTATATCATTGTAATTTGTCCTACTTGGCCAGACAGACAAATGGAGAGATTATAAGGATTGTTTTTACTCTTTACAATAGATTTTTGGAATATTTTTTTAATATCGTTACCACTTGCAAACTTATAAGTTATACACTGTTATTGACCCAAACCGATATAATAATAAAACAAAATGTTTAATAACAATGCTATTTGAACTTAAATTATTATTAGATGCAAAACCATTAAACTGTCTTTAATAGCCTATTGTATTAAATAAAAACACTTCCCCACCCTTCACGTAAAGAATATAGAAAACCTTTACCAAAGGTTCTATAGAAACACTACATTACAGAAAGTTAATTTAAAATGTATATTAATGTAATGGATTATTGAATGCAGACATTGTAATTCCAACTCTGAACCCACTTTTGTGAACTATATTAATTAAAATGAGAAACGGCACACAGTTGTGTTACTATATTATGTCGAAACTTTCTGGTAAAACTGTTTTAAAACCTGTCAAGTGAAATGTATTGTCCGGAGCAGGAAGTATTGCTTCCGTAGCGATATTAAATGCATTTAGATTTAACTTTTATATAATAAATATACAATTGAAATTGAATTTGTACGGATAAGTAAATTATGTAAACAATTTATTTATATATCGAGCTAAAGGATATGGTCGTAGTTTTGTTTAATGAAACCAATTTAAATGTAATAATAAAGACAAGTAATCTGGACTATAACGTGCTCTTTATTTTGATTTTTAAATACATCTTATTATTATATCTTAGTTAATTGAATGTTTTCAATGTTGGTACAGTAAACGGCTAGTTATCCATCTATAAGCAGATACATGTAAAATATTAAAGAAAATCTGCTGAAAAGATCACCGTAAAAATAAACCATCACAATACCTAACTCAATATGGAAATATAGACAGACAAAGTTATGATAGCTCATAAGTAAATACAGACTCAATAAAGATCAAGTCATTCGTGTTGCATTACTTTCTCGCTTTTATATGACTATTCATTTTTATAAAATCACTAGCTGACCCGTACGGCGTTGCCCGTGGTGGTTGTTATTTTCAGTCTTTCTAACGTAATTGCATTCTTTTTAAGTGTTCAGTGAGTGCGTGGTATTTAGCTTTTATATACATAAATCTTAAATAATAAAAGCACTATAGTCACAATAATGAAAGATCTGAAATTATGATTTTAGTAAATTTAATCCCCCCAAACACCTCCTAAAATTTCGAAATTTTTCTTACCCTTTCTTATTGAGCACTTATGGCCCTAGAGGAGGCTACATACCAAAATTCATTCCAATCCGTTCGGTAGTTTTGAAGAAATCGTGATTTAGTCATTTTTACCCCCCAAACCCCCTTAAAATTTCCAATTTTTTAAAACGCTTTGTTAGTTAACACTTATGGCCCTAGAGGAAGCTACATACCAAATTTCATTCCAATTCGTTCTTATAGGGATTTTTAGTAATTTTGACTACCTGAACCCCACAAAATTTCAATTTTTTTAACCCTTTCTTAGCGATAATCTACGGCCTTAGAGGAACCTACATACCAAATTTCATTCCAATTCATTCTTATAGAGATTTTTAGTAATTTTGACTCCCCCGAACCCCCAAAAATTTTAATATTTTAACCATTTCTTAGTGAGCATCTACGGCCCTAGAGGAAGCTACATACCAAATTGCATTCCAATCCGTTTGGTTGTTTTTGAGAAATCGTGATTTAGGAACTTTGACCCCCAAACCACCCTAAAATTTCGAATTTTTTAAACATTTCTTAGTGAGCATCTATGGCCCTAGAGGAAGCTACGTACCAAATTTCATTCTAATCCGTTCGTTAGTTTTGAAGAAATCGTAATTTATTTACTTTAATCCCCCTAAACCCCCTAAAATTTTGAATTTTTTCAATCCCCAATGCATTAAGAGATACTATCTCATAAGATTAGTTGCTCAGTGAAGTACAATAAAAATACTAAATTAAAGTTATATTGTAGGAAGGCAGTTTACTATATATCTTCTGGCATACAAACTGATGTATATGTAATTTAAATAAAGGAATATTAGCGATACTGTATTATTAAAAATCCCTCGTACAAAATAGCATACAAAAAACAAAATACATTTAAAACTGTTACAAAATACATAAACAAAGCAGCGGAAGAAAGGATAAAATATGTTTAACTCGTGTAACCAATAATAGTTTAACCAGTGCTTCAGGCAATTCTAGTTTCAATTACAAACAGGGAAAGACGTAGGCAACGCAATTAACCGAAATTTTTGTATTTAGCTAATCTTACAAATACAAAAATAATAAAGCAGGGACTGACGACACAAGTGAAAACTATTATGAATATAAATCTTTGGTTTCATTAGAAATTGTATTATAATTTATATCTTTTCCCATTAAATATTGACATCTATAAAACAAACATAAACATGATTTTCTATAGTCAAATAATAATAATAAACATAATTTTAGGTTAGCCCAAACTGAACCAACACTAGTTTCATTAATAAATTTGCATTCATTACTATAAAACCAAGTTAGCAAATTTAGACATTTAAAAACTAACGTGAAAGCACTATGTCCATTTTAGAGGTATCATCATTTACAATAATTTAACACAACTTCCAAAATTACAAAAAACTTTACAAATTCAACGCAATGTCCACTTCACACAGCTACTAAAAAGTAAAATATTTTAACTCAACTTAAAAATTAGGAAACACAATGTACATTTCATCGGCTGTGTGGCGTGACTAGATACACACAGCTATTGAGTTTAAGGCTTTTAATGAACCACGATCCAATTATTCCGATGATTTCTTCTTATTTTACACTAAACTGGTTTATATAAGTATGTTTGTAAACCAACGAAGAAGAAATCATTGACGAAACGCAAAGGGTCACACTTTAAGTGTATATCGCTAGTTCGTATATTTTATCTCATGCAAAAAGGGCTTGATGCGTCTAAAGACGTTTTTACTTCACAAAGCATTATTGCTTTTGGCAAAAAGTACAAGTTTTAGCTATTTTAGACTTGTAATAGACCTCGCTCGTTGAAATAACAAATGTGGTTTTGAGCTTAGGTTAAATATAGTGTGCCAGTAAGCAGAAGGTTCAGAAACATTATTTTGAATTTCCCGCGTTTCCGGGCTTTCTTTGCTTGAGCTTTAACTGCCAAAGATTTTCTTTTAGGGGGCATTGTGTTTTATTTAGGTTAATTATGCGTAAGGTAGCTAAAAATATCGCGTTATTGAGATAAAACATAGAATTAAATATTTACATACTTAAATAACTAAAGCTTAACAATGTATTTACAGTTCCATGTCATATTCCAATATTAGAAATAATGAAAACAAACAATGTTAAAGCGTCGTGTTAGTGATCTCAACCCATGTACCAACACTTCCCACGCTGTCCAACGGTAATTTTTTGTATGTCTTTTATCGCCACGAGGTTTTATTTGTTTCATCTCATTTTGTAATTCAAGTAAAGCTACGTCAAATACTTTTAGCAATAATAATTTACAAGTATACAGTTCAATTCTTTGATTTATTCTCTACACTTTCTTATAATAATATGTAATTTTTGAACAAAGGATATAGTATTCCTAAATTACTATTCAAAATAGGCCTAGTTTTGTTAGCAGTCTTGTAGTAGGAACATAAATCTGGTGTTTTCAAAATTTAAAATTGATAAATATTTGTATACAAGTTCTATTTAGAACTAAATTACGAAACTTGTTTATGTTTATGAAAAAAACCTTTTAATTGTTTACTACTTTTTATAAGGCCTAAAGTTGAAATTTTTCCTTCCGTTACTGAGCATGCTTGTTTCTTGAGCTAATAACTCTACAGAAAAGCTACGGAACACTTTTGAATTGGTTTAGAATAAACGTATAAAAACATGGTTAAAATACAAAAACTTGAACGATTTTTAACAAATTTGAAGTTTGCGGCTGTTTTGTGAGCTTGCCGTTTTAAAGATACAGAAAAAAAATCAAAAATACAATTTTGTTTAAAATCAAATTTGCTACTGGCAACATGTTATTAGTTTTTAAATTCTACTTACGGATAAGACACAAACTGGTTTTGGAAAAAAGCTTATACTGAGAGAAATGGTGCGGCCACCATTTTTATTTTATTTAATTGGTTAAAAATGAAAAATGGAAAAAATCTTATAAATACATCGCTTGGCCTACGAATAAGGACATTCATGCAAAAAATCATCACAATCGGTCAAAGGCGTTTGGCCGTAATCGTGAGACAGACAGACACACAGACGAAATGCCGAACGGTCGAGCTAAAACTGAGACCTCGCTTCGCTCGTCAATTACTTATTCATCAACTTTTCTAAGCAAACGTATATAAAAGATCAGTAAATATTTATCCATCTAATTTATTTACTTAACTTTTTTGTTTTATTCTCGAAATATTATTTTATTGCTTTAACTTCATCCTCTATACCATATATATTTTAATAGGACATGTCGTCAGATTAATTGTAAGAAACAAAATATAAAGGTTACAAATTAAACATGCCATTTTTCTTATCAACATACAAATATATAAAAACGCATTACACTTATCATTATTTTAATCAGATATTTCAAATTTATTCCAAATGAACCCTATTCTTATTTCACTTTCCAGGTAACAGAGTATGAATTGGTATAGTTCAAAGAAATTATTTTATTTTTTATAGACTATTTGTTTGCCTTGGACTGTTTATATATTTTAATGAAATTACCTTCAAAATTGTCTTCAGTCCTGTGAATGTAGCACTAGCTACAGCGCTGTTTCGCCAATCACTGTCGGCTTCGTCAGGCTTGTATTAACACATAAAACACGAACTCGAACAACACACAACACTAACACACACAAAATCGGAGAATAACTCCTCGTTACTATAATATAATAAAAATGTTTGTGGCCACATCACATACATTGTACTTGTCCGACTTCAGGTAGGACACTGAATATAGATGTTGGTTATCAGTAACTGTTTACTTTCCAAGAAGACTGAAGACTAAAGACAATTTTGAAGGTAATTTCATTACAAGATTATTTTAAATTACGGTTCAGTGCCCACAGTTCCAAAAGTTTTTAAATTCGTCTCAATTCTCCTTCATAAAATGTACACTCAGTTTATTTTTTCTTGAGGTCATGAATCCATCTAAAAATATACATTTTAATATCTCGATGGTCTTAGTACCTATTCAGAGTTTTCTGGTCTAGAGCTACTACATCGTTAATCCTGATCATCATTTACCTGTTCCTGGAATTACTTGAGATTTTTGTATCAGAAAAACTGTGCGACTATACATTTGGAACCGTTAACAAGTTCGGACCTAGTTACTGGCTTTTGAATTACATAAATTTGTTCTTTCTTTATTTGTCTAACTAGCACGAAATATAAGAGAGTAAATAAAATATAATACATTGTGTTACGCCATTAACTGTCACTATTTTGGTCACATTTTTCTTCTTTACCTCAACAGTACTTGTTCAAATAAGTATTTTTGTGTTGCACGACTTTGCATTCTTTCTTCTTAGACTACCTTGGGTTTAAAAAAACCTACCTAATAATTCTTTGATTACCTTAAAGCGAGAATCCAAGATATTTATTTTAAATATTATTTAAATTTGTTCATTTAGAAATGATATATTCACCAGAGAAGAGTCTATATAAGGTTAGAATACGTTACTCACAACTACTTGATTTGAGAAAGATAAAGTGCATGATTGACGATACATACAGGAATATGAGGATAAAATATCGCTTATAAATTGAATCTTTGTTGAAGTTTATGCTCTCAAGACGGACATTGGGGTCATATTAACGGCCATCAAAATGTCGTTAAACGATAGTAAGTGAAGTAAAAGCACTTAACTAACCAATATAAGATTATAAATCTGTCAAACTGTATGACGCAGCTCTAAGTAAGGGCTCCTTATGACGTCATAGTGTGAGCTAATATATTGTTACTAGTAGACTATGAACTCTAGGAGGTTTTATAAATATCTCAACTTGATCACATTTAATTTAAGCTTAAACATAGAATGAATAATATTTGTGGTTTTATGTTTCAATTTCTTTTAAGTATTATTTTATTATTTGTTGTTTATTATTATTATCTTCGTTCAAAAACTGTAGGAACATTTAGTAGATAGTATTATTAATACGACGAAATTATTATTTTTAGCTGATATATGGAAAAAGTGTGCAACATTGTGTATTATATGTTACTCGAAAATGTAAATCCAATTTCAATTAATGTTTATTCAGTAAATTGTAATAGTTTATATTAACTTTGTACATGACCGCTTGTCAAAAATTAACTCATAGCGGTTACAATATTGTAACTATGGTATTTTTGGCTTAAATATATTGTACAGGTTAAATTATAATCAATATAATATGTAAAAGTAACATCCAACACACAAATCTTTATCCATATACACATTATAAAACGGTAAAATGTGTTTGTTTAACTACTACTGAATCGATTGAAAAAAAACTATGAATACAAATAACAAGCTGCACTATTCCTGAATTACATAGGGTACTGTTAATTTTGTTTTAATAGTTGAAACAATCTCTAAAATAATAAAATTAATGTCAATACTTTTCTTCAAGTTAGAGAGGCGAAATGTTTTACATTTATTTCTTACTGGATTCGTAGTAGCCCAGTATATAGGGGGTTTCAGCTTATATTAATTGCGGTAAAAGATTTTTTTTCTAGGATCGTTTGGTATGGTGTGGGTATGCCAAATCTAATTTTGCGACCTTGAAAGTGGGAGGGACAACTTTTGGGGGGCAAAAAACCTCAAAATTGTCGGACTTTTTCCAGTTTTTCACTTATAACTAAAAAACGGTCCATATTATGTAAAAAATATATCTGTAGTAAATTAAAGAGGACAAAATTTCGCGTTGATTAAAAAAACAAAGTTCAAAATTGGTCCAGTAGTTCGATTTTTATGGGGATCCAAAAAACAGCAAATTTTTCCAACTTTGCCAAAAACTGTGTTTCACCCATTTTCAATGTGCTGTAACTTTCCAACATCAAATTTTATCACTACCCCCCTCCCTAAAAGTTGTAGAGCATCAATCTCTGAGTTTAAAAAAACACCGATTTTTCTAAATTGAGCTGATTTTGAAATGTTGTCAACTCATAAAGCAAAATTGGGGAAAACCTTAAATTCACACAATCGAGGTTTCGCTCTTTTTAGATGTCTATGAGTACGGAAATCAATTCTGAGGCTTAGGTATGTCATCTGAATGCATCTGAAACTATTTTTAAAGAATTTTGTGAAAATTTTAAAATGTAAATAATTATTTATGACTTTTAATTGTAGTGCTGGTTTCTTGTTCACTAAATATACCAGGTGTCTTAAAAGTCCCATGCCCCCCTTTAACTGTTGTGTTTGTAAAAACAAACAAATATCCTTTTGGGAACGATACTAACTTAGCCCAAAGTGTCTTTTGAAGCAATCGGAAATTTTGAGTGTCCCCTAAAAATGGGGCATTTTGGGGGCAACTCAAAATTTTTAAATGGGAAGTATCGTCATGTGATACCTCATTTTAAAGGTCTATTTAAGACTAGGAAAATGACATAAACATAAAGAAAATAAAAATCGGACCACCCAAAACAAAATGGCGGCCAAAAACGTGTTGAAATAAATCGACATAAAGTTGCTAATATCTCGAAAAGGAAGAGTTTTTAGAAAAATATTCAAGAGACAAAAAATGTTTATTTAAAAGTGCTTGACCTAACATATTGCTTCCAAATCGATTTCGTAAATTTTGTTTTGTACAAAATTTTCTAAGATGTAGGAGTCGACTTAAAATTTTATCAATACCTCCCTCTCCCTAAAAGTTGTAGAGCATCAATCCTTGAGTTCAAAATGGGTACCCAAGTGAGGCGAATCAGCGAGGCACTAAAAGCTCAGAAAGGGCTCGGCGTTCGAAAGTGAAGACTTCAGCCGATATAATGTTTGATGAGAGTACACTCCCGGCTGTTTCCCAAGAGAAGTTCTTGGGAAATGAAACGAATAAGAGCCGCCTCATTCAAATGTTGAGAGAACATCTGGAAGAATCTTCCATTCCAGTATTGGAGGCAGCAGAGGACGCTGATGTACTGATTGTGACAACAGCTTGTTCTCAATCAACCAGCTTCGACACTGTGCTTGTGGTCAGTGAGGATATTGACGCCCTATTCATCCTGTGTGGGGCTCCCAGTAATGCCACCTACAACAACATCTACCTCCTTAAGCCAGGGAAGAAGGGGTAAGCTGATTCGTACTACTCCACCTAATCGTACTAGTTCGAGAAAAAACACCTCCTGCTCGTACATGCCTTCTCTGCGTGCGACACAACCTCCACGCCATTCGGGCATGGGAAAATCAAACTGTGTACACTAATCGACATTACCCCAGCATTGAGGGAAGCTGCTGTGGTGTTCTACAAGGCATCTGCAACTCCAGCAGACATCAGCGGGGCTGATGAGAAGATCCTGATGCAATGTATGACACCGGAATAACTACCATCCGCAGCATCAATGAGCTGAGGTATCATCTCTTTGTGAAGATGTCAACGAAGGCGAAGTTCATCTTACCCTGACTTCCTCCAACACTCGACGCTGCGGACCTGCACAGCTACAGAACATTCCTCCATGTTCAGTGGTGGATGGGAAACACGCTAGACCCTCTTGAATGGGGTTGGAGACGGGACAGCCTTGGACTCACCCCAATTCTTACAATGAAAGAATCTGCTCCCCAAGAGCTTCTGAAACTGGTGTTCTGCGGGTGCAAAAAGAGATGTACCAGTGCACTTGCCGAAAGTCAGGCCTCAAGTGCACCACTGTGTGCAAGAACTGTGTGGGAAGTTTTTGCACAAACGGTCCATACATGGAACTCGACTTAGACCTCGCTGAGGAGGAAGATGAGGATGAGCCTGATGAGAAACTTTGCAGCGAGGAAGTTGAGGAGGAAGAAACTGAAGATGTCCTATCTGAGTCAGCAAATAACGCCAACCAGCCTGATTGAAAATAACCTCAACCAAGACCATCAAAACGACCAAAATTTTAAATATTTTTTCAATATTTTTGTTTTTTTCGGCAATAATCTACACAGGCCTAGCCTTAGAGGTACCTTTTGTTGTCACCTTTTTTATTTGCGTGCGTGATGAAGTGTGTATGTATTTGTGTAATTGGCTTTATGTTTTTGTATGCAAAGGTTAATGTTTTTTTTATGTTATAAATTGTAATTTGTTTATGTATGTAGATATAAGTGTTTTTATGTGTTGTATTTTAGTTGTAAGCAATTTTAACGTTGGAAATAAAAATAAACAAATAAGTAAGAATTTCTCTTCCTTTTCGAGATATTAGCAACTTTATGTCAATTTATTTCAACACGTTTTTGGCCGCCTTTTTGTTTTGGGTGGTCCGATTTTTATTTTCTTTATGTCATTTTCCTAGTCTTAAATAGACCTTTAAAATGAGGTATCACATAACGATACTTCCCATTTAAAAATTTTGAGTTGCCCCCAAAATCCCCCATTTTTAGGGGACACTCAAAATTTACGATTGCTTCATAAGATACTTTGGGCTAAGTTAGTATCGTTCCCAAAAGGATATGTTTTGTTTGTTTTAACAAACACAACAGTTAAATGGTGGCATGGGACTTTTAAGACACCTGGTATATTTAGTGAACAAGAAACCAGCACTACAATTAAAAGTCATGAATAATTATTTACATTTTAAAATTTTCACAAAATTCTTTAAAAATAATTTCCAGATGCATTCAGATGACATACCTAAGCCTCAGAATTGATTTCCGGACTCATAGACATCGAAAAAGAGCGAAACCCCGATTGTGTGAATTTAAGGTTTTCCCCAATTTTGCTTTATGAGTTCACAAAATTTCAAAATCAGCTCAATTTAGAAAAATCGGTGTTTTTTAAACTCAGAGATTAATGCTCTACAACTTTTAGGGAGGGGGGGTAGTGATAAAATTTTATGTTGGAAAGTTACAGCACTTTGAAAATGGGTAAAACACAGTTTTTGGCAAAGTTGGAAAAATTTGCTGTTTTTTGGATCCCCATAAAAATCGAACTACTGGACCAATTTTGAACTTTGTTTTTTTAATCAACGCGAAATTTTGCCCTCTTTAATTTACTACAGATATATTTTTTTACATAATATGGACCGTTTTTTAGTTATAAGCGAAAAACTGGAAAAAGTCCGAAAATTTTGAGGTTTTATGCCCCCCAAAAGTTGTCCCCTCCACTTTCGATTTCGCAAAATTATATTTGGCATACCCACACCATACCAAACGATCATAGAAAAAAAAAATCTTTTACCGCAATTAATGTAAGCTGAACCCCTTTTTATATCCTCTATATACTGGGCTATAGGCAAAGTAAAGCAGATTTGCATTTTGTTGGCTGCTTCCAAGGGCATAAAATGTGAAAATACGACGCTCTAAAACCAAACAAATTAATTGTTATACTTTCTTTAAGGTAAGAGAACTTAATTGTTTTACATTTATATCTTACAAGGTAAATAGAAAAAGTAAACCGTAATTGTATTTTGTCGCGTGCTTCTAAGGGGTGAAAACAACCTCTAATACAATACAATATATTGCTATTCTTTCTTCATAGCTAGAGAGCTGAAATTTTTTAATTTATCTATTACGATATACACAGAAAAGTAAACTGTAAGATAGACATAAGGGGACTGGGTGCTTTTCGATATATGAATTGACATTGATCTATTTGGATTAAACTCCCTAGCGGCTGATTCTTGTACAAGGAAAATCAGAAATTATGTCGGATTTAAAACGCAATTATTGTACTCGATATACCTTTCGTTTACTGTTTTCATTCGAAGCAACGGGTACCTGATAGTCCCTATATATGTATATATAGATATATATATATATATATATATATATATATATATATATATATACACACACACAAACTATGGGCTCCGCACCTGCTCGATTCGCTCACTAACCACGGAGGAGATATATAGTGAAGTAAATGCAAACAGATGATTGTATACTCTGATATTTTCACGGAATTGACGATTGAGCGGAGACCTATTCGTGGCTAATTATGACAAAGATTGAAATAGGCACGACCATCCCCAATAAATAGAATTGCTGAATGCGTTCTAATTTCATAATTTAATATGTAAATAATATAAATTTCAAACTAAATTTATATTACCAACTAAAGTAAACAATATAATATGGAACACCAGATGTTTGACTTATAATAGAGTACGCCTTTTGTTTAATTTTACCTAAAATAAAAAACAAGATATCTCATTTGCAATTCGATTACTCAAATCAAAGGGATGAAGTGGGATTAAGTTTAATGATCATTTATTAACTTACTTTTTCTATATATGCTCAGAAACTACTTATCAACAAATTTCAATATTTAAACACATTTTAGTATCAGGATTAAGAGAATGTGGTCAATACAATAAAAGGGCTATCTACACTACAATGTGGTAGTTACCCCTATACAATAAAGATAAATTGCACTAACTTTCTAGAAGCTATAAAGCTAAATTTAATAAATATTATTACTAATTATTACAAAAATCCATTTGCAATAGTACTTCTTAAGTTAAAGTAATGAAATGGGATTGCTACCCTTAGAATTAAATAATATTTAAAATAGCATAGCTGTCCATATAAAATAAATTACATTAATATTAAAACCCTTAAGTACTATGGACGTTTGGAGTAGCATAAATAATATAGAGAGGTCTGTGAGACCGCATACGAAATTCAAAAATTTGGATAAAAAATTTTTTTTTTTTTGCTCATAGTCTGATTTGCTGTTTGTATATTTAAAATTAACATGACAGTCATTAATTATAAATCTTTTAAGGATTTACATTGTTTTTAAATTTGTCGCAAGCAATTAACAAAAATAACATAGTTTTGACTTTATTTTTTTTTATTGTAGTCATAATTTGTAAGCACATTTTTTCCATGTTAGTAAGAGTTTAAAAAATTAGAAGAAAAATTCTAAATATACTGTATAACACTTATCAACCTTATTTTGAAAGTCTAAAGTTTGTTAAAAAAAATAGTTCAACGTATATGATTTAAAAAATGGCACAAGTACTATGGAGGGGTCTGTCAGACCACGAAAAATATATTAGTCACAAATTTACAATAACATTGAAAAACTGCTAAAAATCTACAATAAAAACTACTATATGCAAAGCTTAATATATACAAAAATAACTTGAGCAAAGAAATTTCATATATACAAAAAGTTATTCAGCAAAGTTCTATAATACAATAATAACGCCAACAAAATTGGATTTTCACTGAGACCGCTACTGCAATCTTTAAAGTTCATTAACTACCAAACGGGAGTGCGGCAAACGTCAAACGTTTCATAGTACTTAACACCCATATTATGTTGAATACGCGCTTAAACCACCTGCCCTGATCATAAGAATATTATTTTAACCACAAGTCACGTCAAAATCTATTTTTCATTACGCTCAGTAAATTATGTTTGATAATTGAATCTAAGTATATATTTATATAGTAAAATCAAGCAATAGCTAGAATTGACGGGTCTACTAGTAACATATAAAAAAAAGCCTGACGCAATATTTGCATAAGTAGCTCAGAAGGCTTACTATACGACTTGTTATTAGTTTTGAATTTATGAACTTAGTAATACAAGAGACAAATTATTACCAATCTAAAATAAATACTTGCTTACGTTGAAATAGTCTCCGTTATTTGTTACTAGCTGGCTTGATCCTGCTTGCCACGGAGAGAAAAATCAAAGTTAAATATGGGGATTTTTAGTAGCTTTGACTCCCCCAAACCCCTCCTAAAATTTCGAACCTTTCTTAGCAAGGACCTATTGCCCTAGAGGAAGTTACATATCAAATTTCATTCCAATACGTTTGGTGGTTTTTGAGATTTCGTGATGAGAGAGTCAGTGAGTGGTATTTGGATTTTATATATAGATTTAAGTACAATATAAACCCGCCAGAGAAATGAGTGACTAAAAGGCTATTAGGTAATTAAACGTAATTTTACTAAATACAGTTAATTAGTCCAATTAGTCCAATGCTTATCACAACTGACTACTATCATAAATGTCACTTCACATTACCGAATTTTAATATAAACACCTGTTTATACATTTGTAGCAACTTCTCCATAAATATTTTACATTTTATAACGGCATCATATATCTAGGTTTGATATTTTAATTTGTGTGATAAATAGCAGTGGGACGACCTGTAATGTATCATGTTGTGGTTTTGAAGTGAATGAATTTTCTAAACAGAGTTTTCTATTAGAACCTCTCCCCTGAAAATGTATTGTCCGAGACTTGCATCTCTGTTGTGAGGGAATTATAAATGTGTAGTGTACTGCACTAGCAATAGCTAAATTATGAATATTCACACAAAGCAGAGAGTTGCTTTAAGTATTCTGTTTAAAAGGGAAAATAATAAAACATTATACGCTGAGTATGAATTTTGAAACATAATAAATTTAAATTGATTGCATTTAACAAATTTGACAACTACTATAATATGGTAATATTAGTTGTAATATGGTAATAACAAACTAATTGAGCTCTAAAACATGTGAGAGAATAATTTAATCTGATTTACGTATATAATTTTAATAAAATTGGATTGGTAAACGTAAATCAATTTTGGTTGGTTTTAGATAAGTTTTTGTGCAAATGTTTTAATTGTTTGAATATAATATCGATATTTCTAGACCTTAAATTGGTGAGACGTGTTGTTAGGTGATTTTTGAACATACTGTATTTAAAATTAGCTTCGAATACTACACAGCAAAAACACAATTTGATTCAATAAGAATTGTCTAACCTAAACAAGAAAAATTGAAGTACAGATATCGTATACAATTAATTTTTGATTGAAGTTTTTGCAGATATATTCAATGATTATTATGAGTAAGTACATGAAGAAAGCAACTTAAGTTATGGTTTGAGTAGTTTAATCGTGAAATATTTAATGTAGACACAATTTTGTTTTAATAAACTTATTATTTGAGATAATTTTTGTTCAAGTTTTATTCTGTTATGTCTTAAATAATAGTAAAAATTATGCAATAACAGTAAGCGACAAGGTTTTGATACAAGCTTAAACAGAAATAATGAGAATATTAAAGCATTTCTGTTAATTCAAAGTGGGTATTTCATTAGTTAACAAACTAAAAGCAAAAACAAACAAACACTAAAGAACAATGGTTATAATTAAATTAAATCAGCTGTTGTTACATATTATGAATACAACACACGATTTTGATGAAAAATATAATTTTAGGTTAGGCCAACAATGACCAAAACATGGTTTATTTGCAACCAATTTGAAAAATTTAGAATTAGGTAATCTTTCTTCAAAACTAACAGTTTTGTTTTACTTAAGGTAAAAGCAAACAAAAGACCTACTCTTTTAAAAGTCAAACATCTCTTGTTAGATATTATATTGTTTCCTTTAGTTTGAAATAACTACATTTAAAAAATATTATTTATTGATTATTTAAAATATGAATGGTGAAATTACAATGCATGCCGCAATTCTAATAATTGGCATCTTCGTGTATATTTCAAACTCTGTCTTACATTACCTATGTATAGGGGTTTTTTTTTTGTGTGTTTAAATACCTGCTGTTTTGCACTTAAGGATAATGAGGACGGAACCTACAGTTTTACGTGGAATCCGAACCACAGCTAACGATGTCTGTTAAGAAACCATAAAGAAAATTATTCGGGGTCAATGGGAATTGAACCTGGAACTTTTCCATTGATGGTTGCCATGCCGATTGATAAAGCGTTGACGCCTTAACAACCTTGGCCATCGTGGCTCCTCTATGTATAGGTCACCACTCAATCATCACCAGTGTATATAAACAATAAACTGATTACATTGGCTTTGCCATGGAATTCAGCAGAACTGGTGTGGTGAGCGAAGCGAGCAGGGGTGGAGCCCATAGCAAAATAAAAAAATTTCCCCTTTTCAAGCCTTAGCTTTAATTTGTAACAATGCATATTTAGAATAAAAGTGTATATGCAACTTTTCGGACGTGCACAGTTTTCATTTATCCAGAAGTCAAATGAAAATTACAGTTGCAAAGGTTGTATAAATTAAATGATAAATGACAGTACTTTGTCTCTGTGAACAAACACATCCAGTCTCGTTTGTCACTATTTAAAAACTGTAATTTCTATTAAAGGTGTCACTTGCAGTTTATTGTGCTTTGTTAACTCTCATGTTATCGTCCTTTGTCATTAAAGTTCTAAAATAACTTCTTTGCTTTTACTATAAAATTTTTAAACAATTTTATTCTATAGAGATTAAATACAAATATAACAGAAGCCAATCCTGGAGGGTGAATAAAGTTACTCTAGGGATATGTAGATTTAAATTTAATTATCTGCTGAAATACAATTTTGTACGGAGAGTCATAGTAGGGATGGTCACATTTAACATTTAATAACTAACTAACAAGCTTTCTTTGAATGGATATCAGACAAAATTATTTCTTAAAAAAAATCAAATAGGATCAAGTTAAAATTTTAATTACTATAGCTTCGAGATTTATTTTAAAAAAATTCAAATTTTTACTTTGTTAAAGCATGTTGTGTACCAACTTTAAATTGTGTAACGTGGCCCTCTTCGAGTTTACCCCTACGGTGTCCTCAATATGGTGCGTCTCCTCTATTAATAATCGATACATCTCTCTGCTGGTCCGAACTTAATACTAAACTAAATAAAGGCAAAGTCAAGGATATTTACTACATGAGTCTATTCGCGGATGCGGTCAAACCAAGACTGTCTGTAGACGCTAGCTTCTATAGCGTCCCCACCCCGTTGAAGCTAAACTTGCCGTCAGCATTCTCACACAAACCACCAAGTGTGATCATTTACATTTATGAATTATTATTTATTATGATTATTTATTAATTATTACAAGGTGCAGGGTACTTTTGCTACATCACCCCTCTGTTCACCAGAGTCGGCCCCTTCAACTCTCTCTCCTGACCCCTGCGGCCACCTGACCCCTACGGCCACCTGACCCCTAGATCTTTCTAGTGTCTGCCTCTTTACTACCCTTGGTACTCTTTTTTTTTTATTGACACATTTCCTAGTCTATTTCTAGGACACGCTCTGTCACTTACTTTAACCTTTGTTGTGGGTCGCCATGGTCGGAATGCTGCTCTGGCAACCACTAGGGTGTGAGGTCTGTACCCCTCAACTTGTATTCAAAATGAAGCTAAATATAAACCATGTGCGGTTTTATGTTATGTAATGATTTTAAAGCTCAATTATTAAATAAAATATCCTGCTGCTACAAGGTTAGATTCAATTTTGTGTTAAAAAAACATTTTTAAAAATTCATTAAATCATTTATCCCCTTACTGCTTTGCATTTGCCTATTCAAAATTTTTATCATATTTGAAGTGATGTGCAACATTAATGTTTCAAACTAATATTCTGCACTACAACCTTTAAAAAAAAATTTAACTCGAAGTGTAATTGTAACATTTTTGTTTATATAGTTTAACATGTAATAGTTATCACCTTCGTATGTGATATTATAATATGATACATATATATTCTTTTTGAAATCAAACTTAAGAAAAACTAATTTACAACTTTCATAAACAATAGTAAATGACGGAACCAGCAGAGTTAATTATTCTATAATATACATTTTTATCCTGAAAGAAAAATTATTACCATTTAAAACTCATGACATAATTTCCAAATTTTGCCCTTATTAACCAAACATTTTTCATATTCAAAATACAATTACAATGGAATTCTGTAATACTGTCAACTTTAATATCTTAGTTGGTACAAAAGAATCATAACATAAAATAACCTTTGAAAAATATTGTACACAGATATCAAATCCCCAATACACAAAAACAGGCATTTGAACAACAAACTCCCCCCCCCCCTGTTCACCTAAAAGGATCATGTCCTCTTCTCCAATTTACTCGAATGTGAGGCTAATTTTCACTTCACCATCCACAGTACAAATATGCCAACATTCTCTGACTCACAAACTACTACTATGAGTTGGGGAGATTGTGTGCTGTTCCCACCTGTGTATGTGCATGAGAAAAATATAGAAGAAGAAAAAAATAAATAAGCTGACCCTACTGTCGAAATTAAAATGTATATTAAGTAAGAATTAATGCTCGATGAAAAGAACTTCCTGGAAGGTCATATTTAATACAAAAAATACAGTCTTCCATGCTGTTCCATTTCCTATTTCTAGTTAAAGTGATAATGTCTCTTATTTATTATGA